>APFE031532074.1:90653-104140 GCA_000404065.3 Pinus taeda
TTTAAAAAAATAAAAATAAAAATAAAAATAAATAAATAAATAAATTTGTATAAGCCTGAAAACCAATCTCTGATTGGCAGTCTTATACAGAAAATGTAGAGTGAAAATTAGGGACACCTGACACTCTATATTTTGCCAAAAAAAAAATCTTTCTTTCTTTCTCATATCACTCCACTCACTTCATCTCACTTCATTTCATTTCCATTTTCACTCCACTCACTTCATTTTCACTCCATCTCATCCATTTCATTTCATCAATAAAAGTTTTTTTTCCATGATCATTTCCATTCAGATAGTTATTATCTAACTATCTCTATGTAGCTAAGTGGTTGCTGTGCCAAGTTTCCACAGCCGGAATCAGTTTCCGCAGCCAGAAGCAGTTTCTGCAGCCACCACTCTATTTTTCAAATTTACAGTCAAGATGTTAGTGCAATAAAATGAAAATGCAGGTATGACTAAGCATGAAGACATCTATATGGAGCATCTACAAACATCAATAGGGAGCAATTGAGTAAGGGCTAATGGACAACACAGACAAGGATTCTGAAGGTATGGGCAAAAATTTCTTTCAAATAGAAATTAAAGGCACAAATTTTCATAGTTATTGAACCATTAAAGCTTACTATGTGCAATGATTATTACGATAGCTCCACTACCATTCCACGACCTTACTCCATAAATCATACATTTACTCCCTAAGCGGTCTCATGATTATTTTTCAGGTTCAACTCATAGATGAACTACACTCCCACACTCCACTTGTATTCATGAGATGTGACCTATGTAAATACGACTCCTCTCCACGGTACTTTGTGCAGTCATTTTATCAACGTGTAACATCTCTCACGCAACCGTTCAATTCAAAATTTCGACGCCATTTCAATTGTGTTAAAGTTTCACTTCATTAGCATATGTCTCCATTTTATCTCGGCTTCTCATCCTCTGTTTCCGCTTACAGCTCTTGAACACCCCAATTCCCGTATCCATTTTCCATTTTCAGCCATCTTTCTTCCACAAACTTTGCAAACAGAGCCATCTTACCTCTAATAAAACCCTCATATAATACGCAGTTGAATTCCAGAGAAGAATTTTAAACAAAGGAAAAGATGGGACAGTTACTGAGGGCAGAGCCAGAAGGGCTTAAATTTTTAGAAGGGTACCCTCAGGCAAAGGAATTGCTGAAGAAAGCTAAATGGCTCCGTTTCATCCAGAAATTCAAAGGCCATAATAAGGAAGTCACGAAAGCCTTTGCAACGTCTTTCAATGACCAGGTGGTGGAGATTGGAGACCTGAAATTCATGATCACTGAAGCCTCAATTGCAGCTGCTACAGATTTGCCCCAGGAAGGTGAGCGTTGGTTTAAAAACAGAAGTTTGGACGAGCAAGCATGGAGAGTTATATTGCGTAACCCAGGTATGGACGTCACTGTATTTACAAGAGGGATTCCTGTTCATGCATTGAAAGAAGAATGGGTAGGCTTACTATTAATCATTCAAAAGTTTATCACTTGTGAAGGCCGATTTGGGACGATGTACATGTATCACACTAGGCTATTGATGAACTTTTTAGAGAAACAAGCTCTTAATCTGCCCTATTTCTTACTGTTGAGTTTGAAAAAGATGAGCACTACAGTCCAAAAGAACATAGGAGATATAGAGCCTCATTTATATCATCATGGACTCGTGATGATTCTAGTTGAAGATCAGTTGAAGAGAAACAAAGATACTTGGGAGCGGTTTCTAGTGAGAAACTATTTTCAAGAGCAATTTGAAGCACCGGGAAGCAGTACACCAAAGGCACCGAGAAAGAGTAGGAGAAAAGGAAAAAGTGCCATAATCCAAGACTCTCCTATTGATAAAACTAAAGAAATTGTTAAAAAAGAAAAGGAGGAAAGAACTAAGGACAGAAAGTAGAAAAGTTGAAGGGAAAGAGGAACTTACAAGATGTTTACCAATCATCAGAACCATCTATAGAGGAAGATTATCAAGTGTTATTTGAGAGACTAGTGCATCTCCAAAAACAAGCTGCCACAACTACGAAGGAAGAAAAAGGGAAACAAATTATGGAAGAGGAAAGTACTAGCCCACAGTACTTAAGAAGGAGCAGCAGACTCAAAGGAAAGTGGAGGAGAACACAAGTAAAAGGACCCCACTTCATTGACTTAGGTGGGGAAACACCTGAGAAACCTCAAGCCGGCCATAGTCCACCTCATCCTCTGCCTAATATTGAAGCCAACCCTTTAGATGTTGATGTAAGCCCTTCTCGGCCAGAACTAGAAGACAGTCCTCCTCCTCAACAAGACTTTGAAGCCAGCCCGAGGAAGACACCTGAAATCGATCCAAAACAGCAAGAGGTATATGATTACCTCGAATCTTTAGAGAAGACAGCCGCAGGCCCGAGCACACCATCCATTCTGCCTCACATAACACAAGATGCATAGGTTCAAGCTTTGAAACAAGAAGTGTTTGAATTGGAGGTTTTAAACAGGCACATTAAACAAGAAAACGAGGCATTAAAAGAGCAAAGCAAAGTGGACAAAATTATTCATGATAACACCATGTTACATATGGGTTTGTGGTAGAAGAAGAATAAGAAACTAAAGAAGAAGTGCAGAAAGTTGAGCAGGGAATTAATCAATCTCAAGTTCAGATGTTTGATAAGGAAACCCAAGATGGTGGTAGCACCAGAAAGAAGAGGAGAGGACTGGATGTATTAGCATAGGCTTCAGAATACATAGACTATAGGAATATGACTAAATTTTGGTTGCATGAGGACATGCAACACCTTCACAGTGGGGGTATGTTGAGTCCCAAACTTACATCTTCCCTACATTGCTTTTTAGCCTTTTTCTCCAGTTACCTGAACCTATAAGCTATCAAATCATTGCATATTAGTTTAAAATGAGCATATAAATGGTTTCCTAACTACGTTTATTGACTGCTGTTTGATTTAGATTTTTGTTCAACCAACTGCGGAATCTGTCACTTTCCGCAGCCAGAATCAGTTTCCGTAGCCTTTTTTCTAAACTCTATGCTACATGTGTCTATTGAAGAACTCAGCCACATGGGCAAGCTACAAAGGACGTGTACATGGAACGTGTCCCCTTGGTTCAACCAAATCATCCACAGAAGCCCGCAGTAAAGGCCAGTCAAACAGTGGTTAACACAAGGAGTTTAACAGTGGCACGCCTCTGTTTTCATCACGAGGAGGATTGCGTGGCAAGGTCCTAAGTTTTAGGAGGTGTGATAACACCTAGGGACTGCTCATAGACCGAATCCAACAAACCAATTCCTTGGATTTACTTCCCACGGCTACCATGCTGCTAAAATTCTGATTATGGTCTTTTACGTGTTTAGCTACCAGCACAGACCGTGTTAGTTAGTTATGTATTTTCTGCTATAAATAACGCATCTTCATATGCGTATAGGCTAGTAGTTGCTGTGGTGTAATCTTGAATGTTGTACGAGCCATTATGTCGAGACTTAGTTTCTATTTCATGACTGCATTGCAATATATGAGAAGACACTAATTTTGCGTTCAAATTCGTGATTGGTTTTGATTGACCAAGGGTGCAGAGGGCCCCTGTACACCAAGGTCCTGTAGTTGATGTATAGCTTTATGTTTTTCTTCATTTTACGCTCTTGATACCATAGATATTTGTTGTATATATTAACTTGCTCATGGTATTCATGTTATTTGCTGTCCATAGCTTCTTTTATGTTTTTAATTGATTGTCAACTGATCAGTGTTTTCATTTCAGGTTCTAATAGGAAGCTCGGGTAGTGCATATAGTTTTTGATGACTAATGACATGATGGAATTATCTTGTCCTACTGCTGATTTGTTTTATTGGTTCTAATTCTAGCATTGTTTGTTTCTTTAGCTTTGCTTTGTTCATTTACTTTTCTGCAAGTTAGTGATTAGATTACTCATATCATTCTCGGTTACCTCCTATAGCCAGAGTGAGTCGAATGGTGAGGGAATGTAGGATGAATTTTTAGTTTAATCTTAGCTTTATTTTATGCAGCTTAGATATCAAATTACTCAATTTGTGTATGATTTCCTCCTATAGCCAGAGCGAGTCAAATGGTGAGGGGTCAAAAATGAGTTGATGTGATATGATTAGTTTACTTTGCTTACAGTCTTTAAATTGCTTTGAGTTCAGTCTTTTCTTTTCTTTATACAGCAGCAAGGATACTGGGTTCCATAGTCACTAATTCACTATTTTGTTAATTAGAATCTAGGCACATCTTGATTTCATCATTATAAGTTTGAACACCTTTGGAACACTTTGAAGTTTGGAAATTATTTTAAAGGCCATCATTACCTTGAATATGTTTGTCCATACTTGATTACTAGAATCACCATCTCACACACCATCTCACATTAGGGAATCAACAAGAAGATAAATCCAAAAACAAACCAAAAAAAACTAAAAACGACAAAGAAATAAGAAAATGGTTATCTTGAATAGATAGTGCACTTCACTTCAACAGTTTACAACTCCCGGATTGACAATTTATATAGCAATTTAGAACACACTAAATTGACCAAACAGTAACGTTTTACAAAATTTCAATCTAATGCTCAGAGAGAAAGTTATGATGAGTTTCCTGATGTCACTTGTTTGAGATATAATTCGAGAGCCTGTTAAAAAAATCTACCTTCCTTGGATGATATCTCCAAGAATATAGTGATAAAATATCTGAAATTCGGACTCGGGGTGCATTGCGATTTCGACTCAAATAGTTTTTAATTTCTGCTTCTCACACATCATAGAAAAAATGTTATAATGAACATTCCATGTTGACATGTTTGGAGCAGCAAAACCGTAGAATCTTAAGCTTCGATATCAAATGTTATGTAACCAACTCACAAAATAAAAGAAAATATAGATCAATGACTTCAAAATTATTCTCTTCGAGGGGGAAACATCCTTTACATTAACAAAAATTAATCATTCTTCCATGATACAAATGAAAAAACCCCCTTTCTATATATATGAGTCTAAGGGGTCACAATATAACCAAAGCCGATATAACAATAATAATATAAGGGCACAACAATAACAATAGTGGGATTCTATGGGGCACAATAATAAAAATATGGGGACAATAGGGGCACAATAATAACAATAAGGGCTACAATGACAATAGTAATGGGGGAATCACTAGTATTATAGGGACCTAACAAACACATCATCATTATGTAGAATAATGTAGTTAAAAAGCTTGTAACCAATTTAGAGAATGAAAACCGTAAGAACCTCTCCCTATGTTAAGAGATAACATACACATGGAGTCCCATTGACATACTCTAGCCATTGATACACATTAATAAAATTCTAGCAAGCAATTCCTACCATACAATGGATAAAAAAATAACCCTGTTGTTCAACACCAATTACCTTCATCTTATTCTTGCTCATGCTCTTCTTCCAATTATTAACATTTACCTATCAAGTTCCCATAATGTTTCTACATCAAAACTATCTATATCGACCTCAATGTCAACCTCCTACTTACATAGTGCTAGGTTCCTTTTCTTGATAATCTAGACTATGTTCACCAACTTATAAATGAGTCTACATTGTAGGCTTGCACTCAATTTTTTCTTCTCCTTACAAGTCATCTCTCACTTATGAGGGTCTTTTTCCTTAGGTTTTTTTGGAAATAGTGACTTGCAAAGTCAGATTAGCCTTCGACTTTGTATCAGGAGGAGGATGCAACGACAAACCCAAAAGAGGCTATGTATTTTTAAAAATTTTCTTTGGGGCTTCACCAAGGATAGTTTCTTAACATTTTGGTTTTCGTTGGGCAATAGCTCGTCATTGCCTAAACCTCTTCTCCTCTCCATAAAATTTCCTATTCTTCTATTCATTCCCTCTTTCTTATTATCTAGTGGTTGAGGCAAGATCTTATAGCTTTGAATTAAGATAATAGTGATTGACCTTCGATGTCTATTTTTCTTTAGTGTCTCTACCATCTCTGCTACTATCAATGGTTTCAAGCCCGTGAGGTTTAGCTATCATGTTGGTGTTCGTTAACTACTAGTAGCCAACTCTAAGGTAACTTCTTTAGCACCATCATTACACATATGGTTCCAAGAACTGAGAGGCATTGTAGCTAATGTTAGCATTCCCCTGCAATGCCTAGTGCCCACCATTAAAGACAAACATATTACTCTAAACGATATATGTTTTCGTATCTTTTCATCGCTAAATTTTCCAATGAGATTTATTAAATTAGATCAACAATGATTGAAATGGTATCCTCAAGTTAATTGATCTTAGAAAATGAACATTGTGAAGTTTTTCATAACTTCAAATATGTTAATATATTTTTAAATAATTAATCATTTAACCCAAAACTTACTAAAATATATATAACAATTAAACTTCACCTTAAGAAAACTTCTAAAACCAAAACTTCAGTCGCATAATAGTTAAAATTCACCCAAAAAAACTTTTAAATCTTGACATATTAATGGCCACCATAAAATTGGAATCCCTCTTTTGGATCCCTATACACCTTTGTCTTAATTGTCATGTAATTTAAGCAATGGTAAAAAAAACCACTGCAACATAGATATGGCAAGACTAAAGATTGGAAAGAATGCATCCCACAATAATGACTATCATTATGGAAATGGATTGAAAATTATTAAAAATGATACCAAAGGAATTAAGACGCTTGGGGATTATATAACCAAAATTTATGAATAAAAAAAAATGTGGAAATTAGTGCTAATCTACTCATCTATTCATGTTGTTCACAACAAAGATAATTTCAATTTCATTCTTGATGATTTTATTACAATGGACAAATAAACAAGCCACAAGCTGTAGAAAACTCCCACTAGGGCCTATGGTCTATAATAGTTCAATCAATCTCAAACTCCCCCACAAAAAGTTTATTGAAAACTATTGGATGATAGCCCAATTAACTGTAACAAATCCATGATTTTTATTACTAACACGTTGTAACTTAGAACATAAATCTGATGAAAATATATCTTTATCCAAATATTTCTCATACTACCCACTCTAAACTACTGGATGCCTCAACCTGAAACCCTAGTGAATGAGCAGAGGTGATAGGTACCTTACTATTACTCCAGAAAATTACAGCTGCAACAAATGCTACAAGCTAAAGATGTCACTTATACGAAAACAAAATTCAAATCAATATACTGTAACAATATTTACTCTGTCATATTTGATTTAATGCAAAAATGATGATTCCACAACAAGATCTAAAATAGCAGTAGCTTGGGGATTTTTCCTACTAATATATTTTTTTTATTCTTTTTATCCAAATCATTCGTTCAAACTTGTTTTTTCCTTGCTACATACTTTAAGAAAACAATGGATTATTTTGTAAGACCTCCAACAAAATCTTATATAGCTATATATTTGCATAACATAGTTAGACTCTAAAGAAAACCTAACCTACAACATTTCCTCTAATATAAAAATTTACTTTAGTAGCAAAATTTACATCATTTCTCATAATTGCTCAGGTCTAGTATGGAAGTGGGATGTGACCGACCCTATATTTTCATCAATATCTGCCTCTTCCTACAATTTTGACATTTGATCTTGGTGCACTTCGATATCGTAGAAACTTTAGAACTCGTTCCATTTTCCTCTGGGTCTGATGAGATAGCTGAATAAACCATCTTGAAATTAAGCCTGTCCATAACTACTTGTAGCCTCTCCATCTTAGTTTCCAGCAAATTGAACTTCTGTGAGAGTGGAGTGAAATGTATTTGCGACATAGTCAGTAACATTTATCCATGCTTGGAGATTAAACTCGTAATGAAATCTACTGAAACCATCGACTAGGCCAGTCATTCGGAGGAATCCTCATGCCCATTGCCAAATTGATGCTCCATTGAACAATTCACTCCACATCTAGCTCCTACTGTAAATCATAATAAGTACTAGACCCGGTTCCTCAATCCATCTTCCTTTTATAACTCAACTCAGATACCTTCCCGGAATTGACATTCTCCAAAATGCTCTTAATGCAACATTTGTGCTCGTGTGTTCATCAAACTTCGAGATCCATTTCCCTCAAATTTGCTTTGCAAGATAAGATCTCCTCAATTAACATAGAGGATTGTGAATGTGTTGAATACAATTAGAAGGAAGGAATGTTAATTCTAAGAATCGTTCTAGTTTTAATAATGAGAGGGATCCTCCTCCACCTACCTGCCAATAACTCTTGATGTGTGTGAATTAGGAAGGTGCGATCACAATTGCCAACCTCAACATATGTCAGAAGCCTCTAAAACTTATTTAGTGCTACAAGATTTAACAGATTTTCACAGCAGGGTTTTTCATAATGAATCCAAACGTCCCATCCTTTTAATCTACTTATAATTATTTTTTATAATTTCATACCCTAAGCTACAATAGAGTCTATCATGGAAATGGTGTATTGAAAGGCCTCCCATTATCCAAAACCATCATCCCTTGTTCCATATATGCAAACCTATTTTCTAAGGAGTCCACCACCATATTGAGATGCCTTTTAATATGGAAAAAATTTATGCCATCAAATTTTGTTAGTTGAATGTTTATTATGTGAATAATAAGAGATTGAATTGGATAAAAGGCTTCTTTGAGCTTACACACCTTTTGGATTACAACCACTGAATATCCCAAGACAAATAAATGTCATATTCCCTTGGATATTTCTAAGTTTAGCCCTTGCCACAATGCTAAAAAATAAGCCCAATTGTTGGTTGAAATCTCTAATCCCCAAGCACACTGGGTGAATGCATGAAGATGGGTTACACTTTCGGCCAAATTTGGTGATGATATTTCATTTTTTTCTCTATTATCAAATTGAAGCCCTCGAAATTCATATAAGAATTGTGAATTTTGATTTAGAGTAAAGAAAATTTGTGGAGAATTATGTTGTTGTCCTAATGATATTTTTTGCAAAAAAAATTATTGTCATATAATATGTCAATTTTCCATTAAATGCAATGATTGTCCTTGTAAATTTTCACACATCTTAAGAGAAATGCATATGTTGGCGTAGCATAAGTTAGATTAAAATGTGTAACTTTTAAAAAATGTTGGACAGTTGGCAGTGTCTGGATGGTGAGTGGCTGTGATTGTGTTGGCATTGATGTTGATTGGATTAACATGGTGATTGGGAGTCCACGAGGAATCCTAAGGTAGCTATAGACTTCTTATAGAGAATCATCATAGTAGCAGGCTTACTAGAGAGGCCATAAAATGATTACTATGGTGATTAGGAGACCATGAGAAATCCCATGGTTTCTTTTGTGATTTGTCGAGAAACATCAAAATATCAACCTTATTGGAAAAGCCAAAAAATGATGACTATGGTGATTGGGAGTCCAGGAGGAATCCCATGGTTGTTGCAATGCTTTATAAAGAATCATCATAGTTGCAAGCTTACTGGAGAAGCCATAAAATGATGACTATGGTTGTTGGGAGTTCAAGATTCTAGGCACAAGAAGAAGAGTCAAGGAGAAAATAGTGGTAGATATTTTGCAACCATTTTATAGCTATAATATGGGCTCAAAGCCTACATTGGACCCTCTTAATTTGGAAGTTCTATGAAAGAGATTTCCAATGGTGTGTAGAAGTTTGAAAATGGTCTCCTAAATCAAAAAATTATGGACTATGGAAGTGAAGGTCTTGAAGGCCTAAGCAAGCCAAAATATCAGAGGTTGATGGAGCGGAAGGATGAATATCGGAGATCGAAATATTGAAACCTCAGAGCAGATCGAAGCATCGAAGAAGGATATATCAGAGGTCAGAGAATATGAAAACATCTGAGGTCAGAGTAGGCGAATATCAGAATATCGTAAGGTTGAACCCATCAGAACCTTGGAACTTCTTAACACTTGAAATTGCGATATATGGAGCTGTCGATATTGTTAAAATTGTTGGGGGATGTGTATCATAATTAAAAGATGATTTTTTCACAAAATCAAGGCTTGTCGGGACCCTTCGCTCTCCTCTGGTAAGAGACATGGCAGCATGTGATTGGATTTGAGAAGCTATAATGGCAACTGACGTTAGCATGGAATGGCATTACAGTGGACATGTGGAAGTTTGTTTTGACACTTTTGGTGGCTCAATGGGGCATATCAGAGTGGCATGTGTCACCACTTAGGAGGTGCCACATGGAGAGATGAAGAAAGCATGGTGTCATAGCATATTGGAGGTTGAGGACCTCGTAACTCCTATGCAAATGGTATTTGAAAAATTTACGATAAAATGCAGCTCTGGTATTATCTAGTACATGGTCATGTGGAGATAAAAGGAACTAATGGCTAAGCAGAGGGAGCTAAAATGCATTAAGATACTCAAAAGGGTAGAAAGTATATAACTACTATGAAGATAAATCTCAATCTTTAATTTATAATTACTATTAATTTTTTTTAGAATAGTTTCTAAAGGGTAAATCCTTACCATCCACCTAATAATCATCAATAATTAAATTATAATTCTAAAAACTCAATTTCAAAATAAACAATTATATCAATGTAACAAAAACAATAATGATGATGGGGATATTGACATCCACTGAGAGTTATGTAAAGTAAGAAATTAATTGTGATTCTTTAATATTTTATTTCTATGATCAAAGAGAAGGGAAATAAGTCTGTTTGGATCACTATAATTTTGTTGACTTAATAAGTCAAGAAGGTTAGTAGTGTGGAAAGTTTTTCGGAAATGAGATGGACATGTGTAACAGTGGGGTAATTCAAGAGATTTTTTTTCATCTTTAGCCCTCTCCATATCACAAAGGTGAATTCTTTCGTCCCAAGGTGTTTTGGGAATAGATCAATGCACAGTTTCACGTCGATTCTAATGAGAATTAGTACTTATTTTCACAATGTTCATTTTCTCCTTAGCACTGGTCAAGTCAAAAAAATGATGCTGGTTACCAAGAGTGGGGTTGATCACCTCCTCATAATACCTTAGCTTCCTTTTTTACTCTCTCTTTATCATGCCACAACTTACGTCTTTGATGGGTCCACACGAAATTTACACTGCAATGTTGTCGGTCATCAAAATTTAAGCATCGTCAAATCGATATTCACCTTCCCCAACTACCGCTTGTAATTTCAATAAGAGTTTACAGTTTATTGTTCAACATAGGGCCTAAGATGTAATGCATGGACATCGGCTGCGCCATGGCATAGTTGCTAGTTACATATATTCACAGTTTGTCCATTCCCATTTCCAATGTCCATGGACTATAATCTATAAATATGTACACAATTAACTTTATCTCTATTTGCTGTGTCTTAACTTTATCTTTATCTCAAGTTTTTCTTTTTTAATAATTGGATTAACATCTAGATTTAAATTATATTTATCTTTCACTGTAGTTTTAGATTCAATGCATTCACTTGCATTCAAAGTTTTGATCTCCCGAGAGCTCTAATGTCAAGCGGTATTTTTTATCTTGTTATTTGTTCTTTCCAAAAGTGGGTCATGTGCACATTAGGGTGATCATGTATGCTAACTATCTTAGAAACATGAAAGTGATATGTATGCTAACTATCTTAGAACATTTTCATAAGTATTTTTATTTTTATAAATAAAATATGTGAAAAATCTAATTCTATTAATATGAATATATATTAACTAAATCTTAACCATATATTTGAGAGGGATGATGTAACCTTACACCAAATTTCCAGTCCAAAAAACTTGATTTAAAGGCATGAATTTGGTAATTTCTAACAAATTTAGAAGCATAAGTTTGGTCCTTGCGAAGAAGATAGTTTTTCCAAAATAGCCCATAATTCTTTTCATAATAATTGGCTTCTAGAAATCAAATGTAACTCAACTCTTTTCATAGTAATGGGCTCCTAGAAAGCAAATGTAACTCTATGTCCGTTTTAGTATAAAATACATATATAAAATAAACATTCACTAAAAAATTAATAACGATATACAATCAATAAAACTATAAATCAAGTGATAATTATGTGAATCGTCACAAACATCCATCCTCTCCATAAATATAAATGTACTCTTCCAAAATTCTATAAATATGAATGTACTCTTCCAAAATTCCTTTTTTAACTAGTCTAGGCCTTGCTATTAAATTTTTCTTTTGAATAAGGAGATATGCTCCTTTTTTCCAACCATATTACTGCATTATGAGCTCTCTCCATGAGTATTATTTTTAATTTTTATAATTATTAAAAAAATTACAATTAAAATGTAGAAAAATGGATAATTTATAATACAAAATATAACCCCCAAAAAATAATTATAAATTTGTATAAAATTTAAAATGATGTATATGAAAAATAGATAATTCTCATAAAAATTTCTCTTGACAAATAGGATAAATTTGAAATTCCAATTCTAAATACAAGTGACAGATGAAATTTAATGAGCACTAGCCTATCACTATTAATATGTCAACAACTTTACTTAAACTTATTTTTCTGATTTAGGTTTCATTCTCAAGAATGATTCCGTATGTTTAAACAAAAAGAATTAGGTTTAATTTTTTTTTGTTGCTTTGATATATGAGGAATTTAAACCTTGATTTCATGAGTTACATCATATTTCATAACATGATGATCACCAATTGAATTTCTCTCACGAGATAAAGCTAAATTTAAACATATTATGGTTTTGGATTTTATTTTATTTTAAGAAAATTTTGTTAAAAATTATCATAAAAATATACTTTAATATTCAATTACAAAACTTAATTTAAATGTAATAGGATTTTTTTTCTTTGTTTAATATATTTTAATTTAAAATAGTAAGGAAAATTGAAAAAACAATAAATTTATATTTAATTATTAATAATAAAATATGGACGGTAGATACTTTACATATATGGAATATCTATTGAATAGTAATCCAGAGAAAAAATAATTAAGTCTTTTTTACTTTTTAATTTAATTAAAATAATGTTATGAAGGTAAATTAAATTAAAATGTATATAAAATATATTGAATAAGGACTTATGATTTTTTGGAAATGTGGTGTTGATTAGCTATAATATTAATCCATAATATTGTAACAAATTTATAATTTTCATGGTGAAATAGAGGTGAATATCTATGGTTAAGAATGCTATATTATAATAATAATAATAATAACCACCTTTAAGTTATGATATTTTAAAATGGGTTTTTCATTTTTAATTTAATTATTAATAATTATTAGGTGGATGATAGGAATTTAACTCATGCGATATTCTAGAATATTCTTAATTATATATACAAATAAAATAATGACATTTATTTCCAAATCAGTTATTCCCATTTTGTACTTTTAATTAAAGTAATTAATTGAAAAGAATGTCATATTCCCCTTTTGTCCTCTTAACTAAATTAATTAATTAAAAAGAATGTCATATAAACAAGTGTTGTACAAGTGAGTTATGGTTTTTTAGACATGTGGTATTGTATGTCATGGCATCTCTTTTTAGATATCTATATATTAAACATATATTA
>APFE031532082.1:0-11700 GCA_000404065.3 Pinus taeda
GGCGATCCCTACTAGCCCAGAACGGGTCTAGCAACAATCAAACAATGCTATCACGCAAGTTCCTAATTGCAAATAAAGAGTAGGTGATGAAGACCTACTTGAGATCCAACGCTTTAGTTTGTAGGAGAGATGGCGCTCGCATTCCTTTGCCTTGGCCAGTCACGATCCTCCACTATCCACGTGAATGGACACCTGCACACAAAGAGAACAAACACAAACCCAAGTGTGAAATCTAATATATGTAATTATACATCAGTCAGGAAGGATATAATTCAACATCAACCATTACAAGTACAACGAGAATGGAACCATAATGATAGTCATCTATTTATTAATATTCAACAAAGGAGAATACAACCAGCATCCTGACGTCAAGTCCTCCTTTGGCTGGGTGCTCAGCTACACAAGTCTTACAAAAGCTTGAAGGGATGAGGGACAAGCTCTCTCTCTCTTTAGTGAAAAAATCTCCTTACTTAGGGAAAGCCTTATGGATACAAAGAAGGCTTCTTGCAATTCCAACCTCTTGATGTCTTCCTTTCAGCACAAGTATTGCCACTAGAGTCAGAACTATTAGAACTAGAACTATTAGAACTAGAACTAGAACTCCAACTAGCTTGCTCAAGCCATAGGAACAAGATTTTATAGAGGAAAAGGAAGAGATAAGGTCAATCCCCCACAATCATGGATTTGGCTTCATCACTTGGAAACTCCCATGGAATGGTGGCAAACAACTTTCCATCCAAGGAGATTCGAAGCCAAACCATCCTCACTCAACTTGGAATCAATTTGGTGAATGAGGTGGACAGAACCTTCGGAGGTTTGAGTGGTTGAAAATTATGCCCAAACTGGTTGGCACGATTGCGACTCTGAGACAGAGTGCCAATGGCATGCCCTTTCTTTAGGATTTTCCCCATTGGCACGGGCATAACACAGGGCACCTGCGCTAATGCAAAAAGGGCTATTTTTAGGGGCAATGAGCATGAGATGTCTTAAGGGCATATGAAGCTCATGTTTAGAGGTAAATAAGGAAAGTGGTTTCAAGTCTTGTCACTTCTCACAAGTCCTGGAATGGGTCCTCCAAGATGCAGGAGAGGGGTAACAGGGATGGTGACAAACGGTGACAAATTACTGTGTAACACTCCTAGTGATCTTGCACTAGCTGACCAAGTGACAGCCTGCAGTAAGAGCTAGTACTTATGCATACAACACCGTCGCTTCCAAGTTTTTTATGAACTACTGGGTTCATAAGAGTAAAGTAGGTAGCCCAAAAGTTGCAACATTATTGCTACAATACTGGTGCTCATGACACTCTGCTACCGTCTGCTTCATGTCTTCAACCATCTGCTCGGCCACTGCTCTAGAACTGTCGGTTTGAAGCTTTTTCTTAGTTGTTTGCAGAGCTACAAGATTTCCTTCAATAGAGCCTATCACCATGTAAGCCTCATCCAGCTAGGGCTACAGTCGTCCCTTCAGTACTGTTTCCTTGTGCATCGCTGCATCCACTTGTTCCTTCAGCTGCTTGGCCT
Organism: Pinus taeda; assembly: GCA_000404065.3. NCBI lineage: Eukaryota > Viridiplantae > Streptophyta > Pinopsida > Pinales > Pinaceae > Pinus > Pinus taeda. The sequence continues at coordinate 1,527 of APFE031532082.1, forward strand.
CTTCCAGCTTCACTAGTCTCTGTGTTAGCATGACGGTTCGTGTTGTGTCTTTGACTTTATCATAGTGTTGATATAGCTCACGCGCTTCTATCTCCAGTCATTGTACAATGGGGTCCTCCTACAAGCTTGTTAGGACCTCGAATGACTGCTCAATAAGTTGCGTGCAGTCTGCTACTGCATTTCCAACCACTGCTACTACTTCTGTGACAACGGTTGCTTGCTACTCCTTTACTTCTGGTGGAGTTGAAGGTTGGGCCTTCAACTGTAAATCTGTGATCTGTAGGTTCAACTCCAACTAAACCCTCGCCATTTCTGTCCGAGTGTCGTGCACCCCTGTGGCTAGCTTGCGAACATGCACCTTGACTGGTTCTTCCTTAGGAATGGCCAACTCTAGAACAATTCGAAATGCCTCCTCGATAGCTTGTATGATACAATTGTTCTGATTGGTTGCCTTGGTCACAGCGGCGATGTTAGAGTCTCGCTATAGTGCCATCTACTCATTGTTAATCAACTACTCACTAATCACATGGAGGGTGAGGTACTCATGGGCCCTCAGCTCTGTAATCACTCCATCCTCGAAAAGGTGGAGCACTTCACCACGGAGTGCTGCTAAATTCAACCGTACTCCCTTTAGGGTGCTGATAGTGGGCTTGTCACCTTCGTTCTTCGTGGTTAGTGCTCATCAGGCAACACTATCGCACTGGAGGCCTTTGTGTGCAGCATCTCACCAACTGCTAAAGTGTCGATAGCAAGGTTGGTAGATACCATGTCAACCTGTGATGCATAGGTCTGCATCTCCTGCAAACCTATTTGGATATCCCCCAATATTATTTTCTGCTACTACTCAAAATGTTGTAGGGCCTCTGTGGTGACATCCCACACCATGTCACCAATGTCGTGAAGATCACCCTTTGTTAGCATGATTGGGTCCAGTGATGTCTTGGTAGCCTTTGATTTCTTCCTGGACCCTCCTTTCTCTTGCTCCCTTGGATGCTTGATGCAGGCGCATGTCGCCTGTGGGTTCGCACCATGCTTTCTTGTCTGCTCGTCTATCTCCTCCTCTATCTCAGGTGAAGGCGACCTCGTGCCTTTGCCAGAGCCTGGCTCTATTCCATCCATTTGCTTCTCTATCTGTTGAGCTGCATCACACTCTGCCTGGGCCTTGTCAGCGACCTCCTTCTTTCTCTTTTTGGCCAGCAAAGTCATCTTTAGCTTGGCCTCCACCTTCTTTTTCTCCGTGGCGAACTTGCTTCCTCCCATCACCAAGTCTGTTGTGGTGTTCCATTCTTCCAGCCATTGATCAAGTACTGCTTCAATGGCATCATCCGTTGCCAAAAAATGGAAGTCATACAATTTCTGTGTAGGGTCCTTTCATGCTCTCATGGACACATGGTGAAAGTTTGCTTTAAAATCTGCGTAGCCCTATAGGTTGGCATACACTGTAGGTGACGACTATGGTTTGCGATTGATGGCCATGTGGATGTTCATCTCCATCAAGATCCAAAAGATCTTGTTGTCCTTGATTCGCTGCACATCCTTCGTCACCCATAACGAAGCGTTCTTCGCTTCTTCTGGGAGGTCTGGCATGATTGATGGAAATTGGTTGTCCTCTGAAGCTCCCAGCTACTAGCACAATCAACAGTAAGGGCCACGCATAGTGGAGCGTCTTGCTGAGCTCATGTGCTTCACGATAGTTCACAAGGAACTCACCGCGTAGATTGTCTGCCCAATTGAATTGAACTCCTTCAGTGCATTGTGCTGTTAGCGTGACGAAAGGTGCTGACACCTCATCGACGCGACACTTCCTCATCACCTTCCCTACTAAAATCTACGTAGCTAACTTTACAACAAGGTCACAAATATTGGATATAGCATATCCATGCGGCTTATTTACCAACTTAAACTTCTATTTCATGGCCTCTGCGAGGGCCTGCTCACCACCTTTTCCACCAAATATCATGGCCGGATTTTCTCCGGTGTAATGAAACTACGTGATCCTGTGGATCAAATTGTTAGTGATGGGTATTGGCTCCTCCAGCCACAAACACCCATCATGCACCAAGCATAGCACCTTCTTGATGACCAATACTATAATCGAGGTGCAGTTGTAGTCTGGCACCCAAAGTAGGTTGAGAAACCCTACCTTGTCTACTCCTTTCAGCCACCTCTGCAGCTCTAATGCAGTCATTCTGGTGGTTCTTTCAATAATGCGACACATCATCTGCTCGGTCGCCAGGTGTGGGAACTTCTCACGATCCACTAAGTCCTAGTCTTCGACTTTTAGTGGAGGAACCTGCCCCAAGCACATCCTTCAAAGACAATTTCATCTAGCAGGAGAAGGGTTTGTAAGGGGACCATTCTTTCATTGATATCTTTCGGCATCTTGGCCTTGCCCTTCCGTGGAGGGACATATTCAGGCAATCAAGTGATAGGGTCAACACCCTAGGCTTCAATCTCCTCCACATCTACTCCCACATCCTCATCATCCATCGGGATGTCTTTGATTTCTTCCTCCTCTGGCTCCAAATTGATGGCTTTTCCCTTCTCCTCTGTGGTAGGCTTCATTGGGTTTCTTCTTGGCAATGCGTGCACTGGTACTGTAGGTTTCCTGCCCTTTTTATCCTTTGCGCTCTCCATGGTTGGGGTCGGCTTTGATCTCAGTGTCCTTGGTGATTTGGGAACTTCGGGTAATACTTTAGCAATGTCTGGAGCAGCTACTTCTACCTCCATCTCAATTTCTGACACCGACTCCTCTGCTTCGGTATCTATAGCTGTGGCAGGTGTCAACATAATGCTCTGTAAGAACTCTTGTGTCCCCTTCAGCATGTCTCAAATATTGAACTGGCTATCAGAATTTCGTAGTGCTCACAATTCATGTGCATCTAACAGCTCAACAACTCAATTCTCAAAATGCTAAGTGTTTTTCATTGGACAACCACTTGTAATTTATAGGGCGTTTTGAATTCAAATCTGACCGTTCCCCCCAAATTTGGTTATTAATGATGGATTGACAGCATATTTTCAAGGATCTAACCCATAAATTTCATCTTAAATGTTGGTCACCCACTCCATTTGGCTACATTTCTACCGTAAAATCATGAACAATGACTTTAATAGTCACTTTCTGGCCAACTTGCACAATTTCTCCCTGGGTAGTGCAGCTCCCTTCGCGTTGCCACAAACCCTGTGAGACTTCCTTGCTTTGCACAATCCTCCAATCGCCCAACTACCCAATCTAGGCAGTGTAGTTTATATTCCCATGCCTCCTTTCAATTTCCTAGAGCGTTAAGACTGTGCTACCTTCATATAGTCACATGGCCGGACCGCTGGTGTATGGCTTCAATTGACTACCATTCACCTTTCCTGGGATGGGATCTCCATTCAATTTGACCAGCTGTACCACTCCTCCATCGGTAATATCCTTAATGACATATGCCCCTAACCAGTGCATTATGAATTTCCCTAGAGATTTAGCAAACTTGTTGTGATATAACAAAACCAGGTCATTTACATGAAAGGTGTGCAACTTAATGTGTCTATCATGCCATGCTTTTTCGCTTTGCTTTTGGACCTATTGGTGAAATCCAGCTAGAAATATCTCTTCCTCAAGTTCAACTAGCTGTGCAAGCCTTTCTTCCAGGGTTCTGTGATCCATCATACCTGTGAGTGCCACTATACTCCAACTAGGCTCCATGGGCATTACTGCTTCAACAACATAGACAAGCCTAAAAGGTGTTTGTCCAGTCAACTTTTTGCATGTCGTTCGATAGGCCCATAGTATTGCAGGTATGCATAGGTTCCAATCACTTTGTTGAGTGTTGCAAACCTTGGTTAGCGCATTCTCCAGCACTTTATTGATTTATTCCATCATCTTGTTAGCCAGCGGGTGATAAGGCATGCTTTTCTAGTGATATACCTGAAATTCCTCCATTAGCACGCTGATCATCTCATTGAGAAAGTGCGTACCGCGATCACTCATCAAAATCTTTGGACATCCAAATCGTGTCAGTACATACTCAAAGTGGAACTTCGCAGCAATTGCACCTATGAAATCCCTCACAGGATGTGCCTCTGCCCATCAAGTCAAATACTCCATCATGGTGATAATTTACCTCGCTCCCATCTTTCCTTGGGGCTGAATGGGTCCCACAAAATATATTGCCCATTTCTCAAAGGGTTGTAACGTCATCTGTGGATTCAGAGGTAGCTCATTCCTCTGCAATGGCCTACCAGTCCTTTAAAACACATCACATGCTCTGCAGTAAGCTTTTGAATCTTGATGGAGGGTTGGCCACCACAACCCTGCACGTAGAATCTTCTGTGTGGTTGCTCTCTCTGCATAATGTCCTCCCGCAGTGCCCCCATGAGCGTCCATGAGAATACTGCTCCTTTCAAATTCTGGTACATATCATTGCAATATCTCATTGGACCCCATTTTGTACAGATGCCCAACAATGACAAATAAATCTACCGTGTGCACATTAACTCCTTCTTTTGCTGGACGGTGTATCCTTCCAGGGCAATTCTTGTCATTAGGAATTGTATGATATCTTCAAAATGACCATCCGTGACATGCACTACAAATGGTTTCATGTCAGGCAATCCCTCCTCCAAATTAGTGGGATCTTCCCCTGTTTCGATGCGCGACAGATGGTATGGTCCTGCATTCAGTGATCCAAGCTTCACAATTTCTTCAAAACCATACTCTTGGAACAATAACAGCCACCAGCAAATTCTCCTCCCCAACACAAACTTATTGACCAAGCATTTCAACATGGAATGATCTGTATACATCTTAAAATGGCCACCTAGCAAGTAGTGTCTAAACTTCTTGAGTGCGTATACCATGGCTAACCCTTCGCACTCAATGGTGGAATAGTTCTTCTCCACCTTGGATAACCTTCTGCTTGCGAGTGATATAGGATGGTCCATGTCTCCTCTTCCATCTTGTGTCAGTACTACTCCCAGTGCTATACACGACGCATCGACATGTACATGAAACTCATTCTTCCAATCTGGGAAGACTAAAATCGGCGCGATGACCATATTTTATTTCACTACATCCAAGCGTTTCTTACAGTACTCATTCCAGTAGAATGTGACATCTTTTTTCAACAGCTTCTCCATAGGTGCGGTGATATGGGCATAGCCTTTGATAAAATTTCTGTAATATCCAGTATGTACTATTGCAATGCGTAGCTATTTCAGACTCCTTAGCGCTTCTAAGCTAAGTATCAGCATGATCTTCGTGGGGTCTACCATCAATCCTTGTCTACAAAAAGCATGACCCAACAGGGTCCCAAACCGAACATAAAACATGCACTTCTTTAGATTGAGCATGATCTGGTATCTTCAACAGGTATCTAGCATCAAGTGTAGACCTACGGCATGGCGTTTCACCAGCCCAAACATAATCTAGTCATCAAAATACACTTCTAGGAACTTATGATTAAATTCCTTGAATGCAGCAATGACTATGCGTGAAAACATCGCAGGTGCATTCTTTAATCTGAACGGCATTAAAGTGTACTAAAAACACCCCCACTCAGTCGCGAAGGTTGTCTTTCTCCTATCCTCCAGTGGGATTTTGATTTGATGGTACCCAGAGAACCCATTAGTGAAGGAATATGCTTCCTGGCCACCTACATTTTCCAACACTTCATCAGTGAACAGAGTCGGGAAAGGATCATGTATGCAAGCGTCATTCAACTTTCTGAGATCCACACATATCCTTACTTCATCCTTCTTCTTCTTCTCCTATACCACCATTGGGCTTACCCAGTTAGATTCTTTCACAGGCTCAATGATACCTACCGTAAGCATCTTGTCTAGCTCTAAGCGGACCTTCTCCTTATACTTCAGATTGAGACGGTGAGGTCTTTGCTTAACTAGCTTCGTGTTGGGTTCAATGTGATCTTCGTAACATCTAGGCCCCCGATTATCCCTTTTAGATCCATAAACTTGGTAGGGAATAAATCATGGTATTCGCAGAGCAATTTAGTGACCTTATCCACCATCGCATCATCCCAGTAATCTCCAATCTTCGTGAATTTGGGCTCTGCCTCTGTAGCAATATTTACTTGTTTCGTTTTCAATGGTATCATTGTATCAGGATTCTCAATCCACAGTCCTTCAACCTCGCAGTGACCTTTTGCTTCAGGGATGTTAATCTTTCGTAGATCCTCATTCTCTTCTTCAGTGGTTACGTTATAGCATTCCAATGCGTGACTCAGCTGAGTAGCCCGATTAGGCTAAATCAGGTCCAAAGGATCATGCGGTATCCTAAAGATTGCTGCTTTCACCTCTTGTAGTGCCTCATCAATATAGTCAAACCCATCTTCAAAGCTAAATGCCAATATGAATCCTTTGCGCAAAATATCCCTTCACCTATACCATGGTGGAGCTCTGTTTCTAAGTACCAGTTCATTGGGATGACATCCAGGGTGTGATAGAACAAGTGCACGCATTCGAGTTGGGGCTTCTCTCCATAAGCCTGAGCCCATTTGGCCAAGTGCGTATGTGGATCATCATTCCCATCATATTTGTCTATTATTCGTACCTTCGGCTTCCTAAAGTGTGTTCTCATGATCCTTCTACAATCGCACCAATCATCAAAGCTACCCTTGTGTGTACCCCACCATCTTGTGGGTGTAGTGCGCAGTGCCCAGTCCAATGCTCGTAAGCAATTCTTTTATAGTACCTCCCTCTCAAAAGCATCCAAAAATGTATCTACATCATTTAGGCCATCATAAATGGGAAGATTTATTACCTCTAATGACACACAGCATAGCGACTGGGTCATCATGTTACATATCAGTGTGGTTACTTCGTGTAACTGATTCTTCTAGTGCTCTAATTCTTTATCAAAGTCTGAGGTGCAGGAACTCTCGTGATCCCATGTAATTTTTCCATCCGCTGTGGGATTCACCCAATCTTGGTCTCGCACTGTTATCTTATAGATAAAGTCCAAATCATCATCGCTCTCATAATCGCGGACTGTTTTAGTATAGCGCGATCCTTTAGCAGGATCTAGGGGTACTATTACGCAGAGCAGTTTGTTCTCAAATATCATATTTCACTTCTTTAGGTTGATTACCCCATTCATATCAGTAGCCCAATCAATTCCAAGGAGTGCTAGGTAGGGTTTGCTATAATCCACAATTTCTATTACTTCAAAGTCAATGAGCACGCTCACGCCTTCAATATCTATAGTCACCCCTTGCATTTGCCCCGTGGGGATAATCTTTTATTGACTCGCCATCCTTAGTTGAATCGGAGACCACTACATTATGGGTCTCCCCATCTGTTCCCAAGTCTGCTTTGGCAGAACGTTCATGTCTGACCCCAGATCCAAAATAACCTGATCCATTTCATACTCTCCTATCTACATAGTCAGTCTCATCTCCTGTCCCGTCTTTGTTTTATGGTTACCAATCTTTCGTACTACGCGAGGTTCACCCAGAGTGTTTCCAAAGCATCTACTTAGGAGCTCCTATAACCCCTTCACATCCTTGCAATTATTCAGTAACTTCATGCAGGTTTAAAGGAAGGTTGTAAGCATAGAAGGGTCCATCTCTTGATTAGGCTTGTCCTTGCGCCCTATGGTGGAGGCCTTAGTGAAGCTCTTCTTCGCTTCCATGAATGTTTCATGCGCTCGCTCCAAATTGAACTTAGCCTCATTCACTGAGCTTTGCAAACTCATGTGTTGTCTTTGGGTTGTTTCCCCTTGTCATCTCTTATTTTGATTCCACTTCGGAGCACTATATTCACGTTCAAATCCTCTTCATGCAGCTCAGACCTCATCATATACAAGTTTTGAGTTAGCTGAGTTGGTAGCATCCCTTTGTCACATATCCTTGCTATCAGTGTAGGAAAATCTTCTATTTCATGATCAAACATAGTGCAATATTTTCACGATGGACGTGTTGGGTTGGTGCAATCGCAGACATAGTGTCTTGGTCCTTTACAATTGTAGCAGATCAGTTGTCCCCGACCTCTGCCAGGTCCTCCTCCACCTCAGCCTCATCCACGCCCCTGGAAGCTTGTTCGCGCCATCCCTCCACTTTTGTCAGGGGGCTGCGTTTCTGCCTGAACCCTATTGGAGGGAGTTCTATCCATCATCATTTCATAGCTTTTGCAATTACGCTCATAATTCCCTACCGACCTAGAGAAGTTGCAGAATAGTTGTTGCGGTGTCTGTACAAACTTTTACAGTAAATGACAGTTATCTAAGGCATGTTTTCCTACTACCTGACATATAGCACACCACAATGTAGGCCCTACACTATAGTTCGTAAAGACCAGGTAATGGTCTTTGTCATGCTCTTGACCCTTGCATTTCAAGTACCATACCTCTTCGCACACCTCTGGTCGAATTGTTTTGTCGTGCTTCAAACTTTGCATCTTAAGGAAAATATATTTCAACTATGATGGATCTGTTGAAATCTCATATTTGGATCTTGCATTAGTGTTTCATGCAGTCTCATTGTAATCTTGAAGGCCTCTACCTGAGTCGTTATCTTCTGTTGCGACAATGCAACCCTTAGGTGTGGTAGGAGCAAAGCCACAAACCATTCACGGTGTTGTATGTCTATTAAGTTCATATTAGCTTCATGGATTTTACACTTCAAACTCTAATCTAGTTCCCAAGGGGTGTCGCCTAGTTGCATCGAGATTTCGTTGAACCCCACAATCGACTGTGCCTCAGATTTAGGCCTATTGAATTCTTTGTTTAAAGCGGTCTGGATGTATGCCACTCCAGCATTTGGGTTATCATTAGAGTACTTGATGTACCAGGTTGGCACATGATCCTGCAAAGCACTAACCAATGATTCTTTCTCCATGTGATTATCTGTAACGCGCTGAGCTTCCCATACAACTTTCACGATGAACCAGAATTGGTCCAAGTCCTCATTTCCCAAGCCTTTGAACTTCACTGAATTTTCTATACTGAAGTGCAGTGGAGGTAGAGGTGGTACAGGTGAAGTCGTAGGCCATGGTGGTGGAGTTGGAGGTGGTGTGAGTGGAGGTGGTATTCGTTGGAATCCTTGTCTTATTAACTGAATAGCACTTCACGGAGAGGCCTGCGGTACTCCCTGTTCATCACCCAATGGAGGTGAAATGAATTAAATATATTCAGAACCCTTTCTTCCTTTTTTCCTGTAAGATTTTCCACTTCACATAGCTCCAAACATCAAGGTAGTTGCATAACCTCATTTTCGCACAATAACATCTTAATCTAGGTATTAAAAGACTTCAAGTACTTACCTCGTGGAACTTTGAAAAATTTTCACTCCACCTCGCTATAGCTGACTCAGGTGTCGATCGTGAATTCAGTTGCAAATCCTCCTATGACGCGATCGAGCCCATGATCGACAACACGAGAGATCTTATCCTTAGATGCTTCCAATTTCTATACTAGCTCCAGGGTCTAAACAATAGGACCATCAAGTCTCCACCTTCCTTGTCTAACTGCTAGCTTCACGATCCACTCATATAGCTCAACTGGAAAGGAAAAAAAAAGTATCTCATGGATCTATGTATATAGGTACTTGTCCAACCATTGTTCCTTTGTTAGTCATGGGTTTTTGTTCTCATGCACCATGAATTCGTGGATATTCCTATCCAACTAGTCTCTGATCTCTTTCTTAGTTGGATTCCAGTGATATGACATGACACATCTCTTATGCAGATTCTGATCCCGACAACAGAACCATTTGTTTTCTCGGAGGGGCCTGACCCAGGTTCAGCGTTAGTTAGCCAAACAAATCCCTACACTACTGGCCCTTTAAGAATCAGGCCGCAGAGAGTAGAACAAAGTCTCGCTTGAAGCAGTATGGGGGAATGATAGAACCAAGTTTCTACACCCTGCGAATGGTCATGATGTTGGTTTATTACTTCTATCCTGCTTCTGTGTAGGGCACTTAGTTCTAGGGCTTGCCAGACTAGTCCTTTATTCCGCCCTTCATTACCTCCTCGAAAATGTATGATTGACCTTCGCGCAACCCTAACCTGTGGCTCATATACTTTCACGTTGCTAGGGTAGTGTACTGTGCAGATTCCCAAACTAGATTAAGTGTCTTACTTGTATTATTAAACAATCATAGTTAGCACTGTGTAAACAGATGTTCTTACTTGCGTTTACTTAACCAACACAATTACATACATTCGCGCA
>APFE031532088.1:0-22351 GCA_000404065.3 Pinus taeda
TTGTACTAATTTATTTTATATATTGATTTATTAATTTCTTGTTTATTGGTTTTATTAATTGGTAATATGATTAATTTATTGATTATTGTATTAATTTTATATTCTTATTTTTCAATTATTATTAATTGATTATATACTATGATAAATGTATATTCTTTATTTAATTATTGTATTAATTATATTTCTTACTAATCAGTATATAATGAAATTATTTTAAAGTTTTAGATCTATATGTTTTTATTTTTCTATTATGCTCAATTCTTATTTGTATTAATTTTATTTTTCTATATTAATTTGATATTATTTTGTATACTAATTTTTATATTTATTTATTAGTTTTATTAATAGGTTATATGATTAATTTCTTAAATGATTGATTAGGTTTCAATTCCTAAAAACATATAAGTATTATTAATGTGGGATATATAAATACATGCTTTTAATTCATTTAGTTTTTTATATTTTGAATAAATAGCATGTATTAATTCACTATTTCATTAATTAATTTATTTTATTTTATTTCATATTGTTTTATATATATGAATGAAGGGCACTATATTAATCCACCATTTAATTAATTAATATTTTATTCTTTATTAATATTGCAACTAATAACTAAGGTTAAAATGGGATCTATATATTGTTGTTGAATGCTATTTAACATAGTTCATTTAAAAGTTTTTTAGAAGCTTTAGGTTTAAAGGGGAAGACCTGACTTCAAGAATGGCTCTAGCTCAATTCTATCAAGAAGCTTAATATAATTGAAAATCAGAGAACCAACTAGACGGATTAAGACGAACAGGCCAAATATCTTAGAGACCTAGGGGTTAGGCTCGGAGAGGGAAAGAAGGGGGGGACTAAGGGGATGGATGAGGAAGGGAGACTTAATCAATGGGCGAGAGAAGAGGATTCCAATTTTTACTAATTTCCAGACCTCCATCTCTATTAAGTTTGCGGGGGTGTTTAATGATTTCAATGGCCTCACTCACTTTCCTCTTGAAATGTTGTTTCTCATTTGCAATGACCTTAGTGTCCTCAAGGCATATATGGTGGTTAGTTTTACCCGCATGCTCAGCTAAAGCTGAAGAGGGAGTTCTTTCTTTGCGGATATCAGCACTATGTTCTTAATTAGTACAATAATTAATAAAGAATACATATATAAGATCATAGTATAAAATTCTTAATTTATCAATTAATAAAATTAATAAATAAGAATATAATAGTAATACAATAATCAATCAACTAATAAATTAAACATATAACCAATTCATAGAATTAATAAATAAGAAAATAAAATCAATTAAATTATTATATAAAATTATAATTAATAAGTAATATATATATATAACATACTATATAATCAATTAATAAAATAAATAATAAAAGCATAAAAAGAATAAATTAATACAATAAACATTACGTCACAACAGGTAATACATACAATCAAATATTTCATGATGATATTATTATATTAAAGAAAATAGGAGTAATTATATAAATGGTCGGCTTATATCAACAGCACTCCTTAAACCCTATTTATCTCTCGCTTTTCTCCTCTCTGTAATTTAGTCTTGATGATGAGTCTTGGTATAGGCTTGAAACATCGACAAAAACAATGAAGAACACTGTGGATTTTCCGAATTCAATTTCTCAAAAACCACTCCACAGAAACCTACAAACTAAGAATATGTATGTGTCTTATGTATTGTGCCATAGTGTATTTTGTGTGTTTATCTTCTGGTTGGAATTAAGGGGGAGTGTTGAAAAATATTAATTCCAACAGTTGTCTGCATTAAATGTGTTAGGCAGGAAGTTTAGTTTCTTTTAGAGAGTTCAGGAGGAAGTCTCGAGAGTTCAAATACCTTCCTGAAGAATTGATTGCCAATGACAATCTAGAGAATTGAGAAACTTCATCAAGCATGTCTAAAAATCATCTGTTGGAAATATAAACCCCATGTTTTGTTGTGTTATCTGCATTCTCTGATTATTATTTAGTGTCATTTAATAATTACATTTCAGAAAATTATTTTCGTGTCCTATAATTTAATTTCCTGACACATAATTTGATCTCATAATTGATAACTTGTTTTAACTATATTTACAGTAATACAAGAAAATAAGTGTCCCTTAATAATTTTCTATAGTCTAAAACATAAAATAAAACCTTAAAATATGATTTAAAATATCTAGTATAACAAAAAAAGTCAAAAATATCTTTCAAAATTATCTTGCGAAATCATCACATATTAGATTACTTTACAAAAACTTATTTTGGATAAATGTCTCAAAATTTTAAACAGACAATCTAATCTATCAAACTATCACTTAAAAATCCTCTGGTATAAACCATGTACAAAAATCATCACTTATAAAACATGTGAAATCAATTTGTTGGTTCACAATTGAAATTTGATTGAGATAACCAAAATCACATGTTTGTTGACTTGTTTTTCAATTTTTTTATATAATAGCAAACTTTTATCTATATAATACCAAGCTCTTGGAAAAAAGGGCTAATCAAAATTGGAATATAAGTTTGTCTTGAGCTAGATTTCAAGATATTTCACCATTTTCATGGATAAATCAATTTTAACATTCAAATCAACGAAATCTTAGATGAAGTATACCTCATGGTTATTAATGGAGGCTTCAAATTTCCACTTTGTTGGAATTTTTTTGAATGTAAAACTAATATGGTAATTTATTATTTTTTTAAAAGATAATAAGATATAATTGAAAGTATGATTTAATTATGTGAATGTGTTTATATTAAACAAATGCGCCCTTCAAACATATTTATTTAGCCAATGATAGAATTTATGTATGCAAAATATACATAGTCATAACATAAGTTAGAGAGGTGGGAGTTAGAGAGGAGGGAGACATATTGACTAATCTATAATTAATAAGGGTAGCTAACATTATGACTCTTTTTCAGTACTTTAGTAAACAATTAACTTTAATGCATTAATTTTTAATAAAATATTTAAAATTATATTATTGATTTTTAGTTATTTGTTTTGTATAGAGAATTTTAATATTATATTATTTATAGAATTTTTAACTAATTCCTTGTAATTTTTTTAACAATTTAATTATTTATATGTTAGAAATACAAAATTATAATAAGAAATTGATTTTTAATTATCATTTTCTTTTTAATATACCATAGATCATCACCACGCGCAAAGAGAATGTGGAGAATTTTTTATGAGTTAATAGTAATATAACATTGTTTGCCTTTAATACTAGAGTCAAATAGAGATAAAATCAAGATAATATTATGTATGCAAAAAAAAAATATTGTTTATTATTAATTTCATTTAGATTAATTTAATTTTAGTTTTTTATTGATTTGTATCAATTATCTATATATAAAAAAAACGTATAATGGTGATTTTTTATTTTCTCAAGATGAAATACAATTTCAGTTATATGAGATTGCTTTCATAAAATCATAGTATGTCATTATGAGAGTGTAGAGATTGTATTAAACTTATTTCTTTTTTCATTTTCTTGTATTTCTGTTAAAATTATTTTTATGATAACATGTTTCCACCTTCTTTTCACACATATGTAGTGACCATTTAAAATTATAATCAATTAGGTTTGATATATAGTTAGATGATATCATGTTTAATTATGCTACTTTGTGGTATAAATTGATGTGAAATTGGTACAAATGAATGTAATACTGTTCATCTTAGACATGTTTTCAATTGAGATGTTTTCAATACTCGAACTTTCAATTATTCAAATCGATAGATTATCATTTTTTTAATTGAAATAAATATTCTTTAAATGTTTTTCTCATTAAACCATATAAACCAAGATATTTTAGAGAATGTTTTATTTTTTATTTTTATTTTTTAACTTTAATATTATTACTTCAAAATTAAATAAATAGATAATTATAAAAACACACTACCTCAGTGAAATAAATATATTAAAAACAAACAAATGAACAATAATAATGCAACACACTATAATATAAGAATATAACAGTAGTTTATCGCTAACTCAGATTTTACCGAAGATGTAGTGTTTTTTCCCCTTGATTGTATGAAGACACCATGCCATTAAAGAATCAACAACATGCAGATTAGAAATGCAACCAAGAGTATCTTCTCTTTATATTGATGGCTCAGATGGCCGCCTGACTGGTGAGAGTATTTATCTTACTATCAAGTGTCACATTATCAGTCGACTCCTTAATCAAAAGCCTTTCAAGGGGGGTGTGATCCTTATTATCCCCCATCTGTGGCACTGTAAGGACTCTAGCAATTACTAAAAGGTTTACTAACAATTATTTTTTTTACTAAAGATATCTTTCTTTTACCGAAATTTACCCAAAATTTTAAAAAAATATCTTTGTTTTACCAAAATTTATCCAAAATTTTCATGGGCATATTTTCTTACTAAACATTTATCCGAAATTTTGGTTTCTACGTCTTATTGAAAGCTTCACGTTGATCGAGGAAACATGAGATAGGAAAGGTTTTCCTTATCCAAGTATGAAAGGAACTAAATGCTTTTAAAAATCATATCCAAGCTTTCTAAATCAAAGACTTGAAGTAATCCTAATTTCAAAGTTAGCATTAAATCTCAAGCATCTGAAGCATTAAATGTTTGAGATGTATTTCATTACATGGTCACTACTTCTAACAGCTTGCAATTTCTTTTGGTGATAATTCTAGTCACCTACCAAAGACTCCATAATTCTAGTCACCTGCCAAAGACTCCATAATTCTAGCCACTTGCCAATAACTCTGGCCACCTGCGACAAAGACGTTGATTCTTACTATAGAAGGGAGAACATCGAAAATAGTTGCATTGTGTAGGTGCCCAAGGAGTAGTTCAACAATTGACCCTATCGTAGTACAACCCTTCTTGGGGAGAAGGATATAAAACCTGTAGTTAGACATGCCTCTATCAAGGAGAAGAACCATGTAGATTTTTTGTAGATACATATGGAGAAGGTGGTATAATTAAGCAGCCTAGGGCAAACTGTGGTGCTGCAAATCTGAGAAATCCAGTAGAAAGCAATTCTTAAAACACTTCTTAAAACACTTCTTAAAAGTGTAACATGCCCTCCATCTAGTCTAATGAAGGTCTCCCTCATGTCCCATTTTTAACTTGATAGTCAAAGGTCTCCTTCGGGTCACATTTTAAATTGATAGCGTCATATTATTAGCATAGTCTTTGTTGCCTACTCTATATTAACAACACTTCTTGTGTTGTTGATAACC
Organism: Pinus taeda; assembly: GCA_000404065.3. NCBI lineage: Eukaryota > Viridiplantae > Streptophyta > Pinopsida > Pinales > Pinaceae > Pinus > Pinus taeda. The sequence goes on from APFE031532088.1 coordinate 5,250, forward strand.
TTGGATAGCTATGGTTGATGCTTGTATTAGTTGCAGATCATGATCTATGACAATTTATGATGGGTTTGATACAAAAACCTTGTCCTTTATCCAACATTCACCTTCTGCATATTGGTATAAGATGATCCAAAGAAAACTTATTAAATCTTAAATTCATGAAATATTCTCTCATAAGGATACTTTTGTTTACTTATCTCCAACATCACTTTGTATGTCTATATAAGATAATCCAAAAATAATGAAAGACAAAATTCATCAAATTTATTAGTATTGCAAAGCGTATAAATAAAATCTAATAACATAAATAATGAAATTTCAAATCTGAAGTTCAACACACAATAAGACATTGGATATTAAAAGTAGGTTTAAATTGATATCCACATCTTAATCATTATTCTTAATGGATCCAAATGTATTTAACAATAAGTGTGTTATTATCCTTTGTGCCGATAACAACAAAAAAACTCTCTAATTAAATTCAACAACATCTTCTATTTTAGATTTAGACACAATAGCTATAATAATCACTCTCATCAAACAAAAATAAAAAAATGAAAAAATGAGTTTTAAATTTTTATTATAGAAAACTTACATATTTTTTAGTGAAGAGAAACTTTGTAATTGAATTCTACAACATCTTATATTTTGAATTGGACACAATAGCTATAATAATTACTATCATCGAACAAAAATAAAAATAAAAATGAAAAAATAAGTTTTAAATTTTTTATAAAGAACTTATATATTTTAAATAAAAAATATTATTTAACTGCAATTTTTTAAATTAAAAATTACATAATCTTTTAATATAGAAACTATTGTTTTTCATCATTCAAATTATTATTTTTCATTGTTTTTTTCCATTGTTTTTTAATATAAAAACTATTTGTTTTTCATTATACAAACTACCCAATTAATTCCACCCTGTATTTTTTAATATAAAATTGAAAATAAATAAATAAAAAAGTATGATTCAGACTAAAAATCCATATCATATCAGCATAAATGTATTTTCCCACGAATGGGATAGTACGAGTGAATTTTTGAATTTTCATGTCTAGTATGGGAAAACTTGGTAACTATACCTTATATGTCCCATTGCAAAGAGGAAAGGGTCTAGGATACTTGCAACTTCACGAAAGATAAAATTTGATTGGTAAATTCTTTATTATAGAGTGATTTTCTCACCAAATACAGTCAATTTTTTTTTTTATAACAATCAATATCTTTTGTTAAAATGACTAAGACCAATACTAAAATTGCTTTTTTTTTATATAACTATCAACATATTTCATTAAAATAACTCAAACTGATACTAAAATTGTTTTTGACAAGTGATTCAAATTTGAAAATTCCACCCTACAGTCAATTGATGCGTGAGCCAACAATACCAACTATAATATGAAAACAATGGACACATGTAATGGGCCACCGACAATGGAGTCCAGCGAGTACTGTGAAATACTCTCCCCAAAACACTTAATTTTACACTGAAAACATTCTCTGCATTGACTTTTCCATTAAGTCCACTCCACCTGCACTCTATAAATTATAGGTTTGGACGATGCTTCAACGAAACATATTTCCGACACATTAAATCTTCACCCTTGAATTCAAAAGTCCATGAACCTTCATCCAATATATAAATGCCTTAGGTGAATAAATTAGTGAATATTCTTGTGAAATATAGGTGGCTAGTTATTTTTATTTATCAACTTTAAAAATAGGACAAAAAATATGACTTTAAATATTTATTTTGTTTTTGTTTTTGTTTTTTGTTTTTAATGTTTGAATCCATTTATTAAAAACCTGTTTAGAATAATTTAGTCATTTTGTATTTCATAATGCAATAGAGCTCCCTTATTTATAGGCTCAGAGAAAATCTAACATGTGTTAGATTTCATTTTAACGCAAAGTCGAGAACATAGAAATATTGTAGAGTGAGAAATCTATCAAGTGCTAGCTTTATGTCTACTAGAAATACAAGCATGTTGCCAACAAAAACATTGTAGAGTATAAGAAATGTAGCTTGTGTTAAATTTTCTTCGAACACAAACACAAGCACAATTAAATTTGAAAGAAATCTAACACATGCTATATTTCCTTATAGCACAAATACAAGAACATAACAACATTGTAGGACTAAATAACTCTACTGTGAACTAGGTTAGCAACATTGCAATGTAAAATAAAATCTAACATGTGTTAGATTTCCTTTTAGTGCAAACTCAAGCACAAAGAAACATTGTAGATTGAGAAATATAGCAAGTGCTAGATTTAGGTCCACCACAAATACAAGCACGTTGCCAAAAAAAATATTGTATTGTATAAGAAATCTGGCTTATGTTAATTTTGTTTTCCAACACGAAACACAAGCACATTTAAATTTGAAAGAAATCTTACACAAGTTATATTTCCTTCTAGCAGAAACACAAGAACATAACAACATTTTTGGACTAAATAAGTCTAACGTGTCCTATATTAACAACATTGCAATGTAAAAGAAAATCTAACATGTGTTAGATTTCCTTTTAGTGCAAATTCAAGCAAATAGAAACATTGTAGAGTGAGAAATCTAACAAGTGCTATATTTATGTCTACCAATAATATAAGCATGTTTCCAACAACAACATTGTAGAGAATAAGAAATCTGGCCTCTGTTAAATTTTCTTTCAACACGAACACAAGCACATTTAAATTTGAAAGAAATCTAACACATGCTATATTTCCTTCTAGCACAAACACAAGAACATAACAACATTGTAGGACTAAATAAGTCTAATGTGTGCTAGATTAACAACATTGCAATGTAAAAGAAAATCTAACATGTGTTAGATTTCCTTTTAGCGCAAAGTCAAGCACATAGAAACATTGTAGATTAACAAATCTAGCAAGTGCTAGATTTTATGTCTACCACAAATACATGCACGTTTCCAACAACAACATTGTAGAGTATACATAATTTGGCTTGTGTTAAATTTTCTTCCAACACAAACACAAGCACATTTAAATTTGAAAGATATAGAACACATGCTATGTTTCCTTCTAGCACAAAGACAAGAACATAACAACATTTAGGACTAAATAAGTCTAATGTGTGATATATTAATAGCATTGCAATGTAAAAGAAAGTCTAACATGTGCTAGATTTCCTTTTAGCACAAACTGAAGCACATAGAAACATTTTAGAGTGAAAAATATAGAAAGTGCTAGATTTATGTCTACCACAAATACAAACATGTTGCCAACAACAACATTGTAGAGTATAAGAAATCTAACTTGTGTTAAATTTTGTTCCAACACAAATACAAGCACATTTAAATTTGAAAGAAATCTAACACATGCTAAATTTCCTTCTAGCACAAACACGAGGATATAACAACATTGCAGGACTAAATTAGTCTATTGTGTGCTAGATTAACAACATTTCAATGTAAAATAAAATCTAACATGTGTTAGATTTCCATTTAGCACAAATTCAAGAACACAGAAACATTATAGAGTGAGAAATCCAGCAAGTGCTAGATTTATGTCTACCACAAATACAAACACGTTGCTAACAACAACATTTTAAAGTATAAGAAATCTAGCTTGTGTTAAATTTTCTTCCAACACAAACACAAGCACATTTAAATTTGAAAGAAATCTAACACATGTTTTATTTCCTTATAGCACAAACTCAAGAACATAACAACCTTTTAGGACTAAATAAGTCTAATGTCTGATAGATTAATTTATATCACAAACAAAACCACATTGTAAGATAAAGGAAACATAACACAAGCTAGATTCCTTCTAGCACGAGAAACCATATTTCCAACAACAACATTGCACTGTGAAATAAATATACTGCATGCAAGGTTTCCTTCAAGCCCAAAGATAAGCACATTTGTAATAACAACATTACAAGGTGAAATAAATGTAATGTTTGTTATACTTCCTTCTAGTATAAACATAAGCATAGAAAAACATTATATGGTGAAAAAATTCTAGCACATGCTAGATTTACTTATAGCACAAACATAACCATGTTTACAACAAGAACATTGTTAGATCTTAGTCTTTTTTGATCCCTATTGTAAATGAGAGTGTCCTTTGGATTAATCAAATCTTAATGATGTGATTAATCTCAAAGACACTAATTAACAACAACATTACAGGGCAAGGAAATCTAGTGCTTTCTAGATTTCCTTCTAAGATAAACACAAGCACAATATAGGATGAAAGAAATCTAACTCGTGCTAGATTTACTTCTAGCACAAACACAAGAACATAAAAATATTGTAGGGTTAAAGAAATATAACACACACTAAATTTACTTCTAGCATAAACTAAAACATATTTCCAATAGGAACATTGCAATAAAACAATTCTAACATGTGCTAAATTTCCATATAACACAATCACATGCAAATTTTGAATAACAAAATTGCAATGTCAAAGAATTACAACATATTTCCTTCTAGCAAAGACAGCCAAATTTCCAACCACAACATTGCATTGTGAAAGCAATCTAATGCATGCTAAAATTTCCTTCTAGGTCAAACACAAGGACATAAAAACAACATAAGGTGAAAAAATATAACATGTGTTATATTTACTTTTAGCAAAAACAGAAGCCTATTGTTAACAACAACATTATCAAACAAAATAAATCTAACACATGCTAGATTTCATTCTATCATAAATACAAGTGCATTGCTAATAAGAACATTGCAAGATGAAATAAATCTAACGAGTGTTAGATTTCCTTTAGCACAAAATAAGCACATAACAACATTATAGCTTTAAACAAATTTAGTGCATGTTAGACTTACTTCTAACAAAAACATATGCATGTTTCCAAAAACACTGCAAGGCAAAACAAATCTATGATGTGTTAAATTTTCTTCTAGCACAACCACAAGCACATAACAAAATTGTAGGATTAAAGAAATTCAACACATGTTACATTTACTTTTAGCACAACCACATTTATATTTCCAACAATAAAATTGCAAGGTAAAATAAATTTTGCACACAATATATTTTCTTCTATTGCAAATATAAACACCTTATCAAAAACAAAATTGCGAGGTACAATAAATCTAACGTGTGCTAGATTTCCTTCTAGCACAAATACAGGAGCATACCAACATTACATGCTAAAATAATTTTAGCACATATTAGATTTACTTGTACAGAAAAAGCACGCATATTGTGAACAACAATATTATAGGCCAAAGGAAGTCTACCACATGCTTGATTTTCCTTTATCAAAAATAGAAAAATAAATTTCCAATGATAACATTGCAATGTGAAAGAAATCTAACATATGCTAGATTTACTTTAAGCATAAACACAATTGCCAACAACAATATTGCTGATCAAAAAAATTCTAGTGCTCACTACATTTTATTCTATCACAAACAAAAACACATTGCCAACAATAACATTACAGGGTGAAGGAAATGTAACGCATGGTAATCTATTTCTAGCGCAAACAACCAAATTGCCAATAACAACATCACATTTTGGAAGAAATATAGCACAAGCTAGGTTTCCTTTTAGCACAAACATAAGTATTATCAATAAGAATATCACAAGGTGAAAATTTAAATAAGTACTAGATTTTATTCTAGAACAACATTACATCACAGCATAATTGAAGCACACATTAGATTTATTTTTTGCACAAACCAAAACGCATTGCTGAAAACACCATTGAAAGCTGAAGGAAATCTAAACCATGGTATATTTTCCTATAGAAAAAACACGAGCACATAACAACATGGTAAGGTGAAAGAAATCTAGCTCATGTTAGATTTACTTTTAACACAAACACAAGTATATTTCCAACAACATTGGACCCAAATTTTACAGTTGATATCATATTTTATGCCTCAATACTTTGTTGTGGGGAAGCATATAAACACCTGTCAAATAAAAGTGTCTTGATATTTATTATACAAGGCCAATCAAAAAATTCAAAGGTGGAAATTCAACACCTTGGGTGTGTTGCCCTGAAGCTCTATAGAATGAAATAAATGCAGGTGCTAGAAATTTGAAGGTTCGGTATTTAGGTTTGGAAGGTTTTATGCTATGAAATTCATCATCAACTAATCTAATCGATGGTTGTACAATCCCCTAAAAATGACGTGTATTGTCTAGTTCAACAAAAGCCAAATTTGGTCCGGAAGCAAACTGAAAATGGAATAGGTAAAATATGTTTAAATCGTAAGAGGGACATGGCCCCCATGTGTGTCTAAGGCAGGCGTGAAAATTGAATGGGTGGAGATGAAGCTCGAAGTGAAAGAAAAATCAAGGTCGTTGGTTGTTGATGTTGACATAGGCCGAGGGATCGTATGGACACCATCATTTATGTTATCGTAATTACTAATTTTTTTAATGGGAATTAATTTTCTAGATTAATAAAATTATACGCTATTTTACTTTGGTAATATTTTGGGTCTTCTTGAATATGAATTCAAGCTCTTCTGCTCTCAAGAATCGCTAGGAAGTACTGCAAATTATTCTAAAATGTTTGATGATAACGCATATTTGTTATAGTCACTGCATTTTGATGCTTTTTCTAAGCAATAATGGTCTCAAATCAAGCAATAATCTCAATATCCTACATGTCTCCTCTTTCACCTATACAATATTGTTCATCTCCTGTTGTTACTACAAGTTGCCCATCTTTCAACCATACTTTGGGGGCTTTAGGCGATATGGCCTTGAAGTTTGTTATTGTTGAATGCAAAAATAAATTTTTCAATTCCATTTTTTCCTGTTGAATGTAAACATACCTTTTTAAATTAAGTTTGTTCATGTTTAATGAAGAGATACCTTCTTTCAATTACATTTGTTCTAAATTTACTGCAATGGTGATATTATTGATGTAATTTTTGTACATACAGGTTCAAAAGGAAAACAACCTTAGGCTAGTTCAACATTAGAAGACGTTGGAAAAGATGTGGTGGGAAATGAGTCTACAATAAATGGGAAGAACTGCTTGTTTACAAGTTCAATGGGAGTGGATACAAAATTAGCTAACCCAGAGCAAGCAGCTGATGGAAATCAAGTCCAGACAAAGGGTAACACTAGACAAAGGCTATCACCATCCATCCAACATTATTCTCTATGATTTCCACCATAGTAGTCTTCACAATCACAATAAAACATGTTTCTCGTGCACCCGCACAGATTCCTTAGATTATTCATAAACCTACTGTTCAAGACAACAATATTCCACATGTAGAATCCAATAATGATAAATTGATAGAGAACATTCCCAGCACTTCATGGGTCATTGGGAAATGGAATCATGTCTGTAGATTGGGAGGGTTGAGCAACATTTGTGTTTATTCTCTAGCTGTCTCAACTTGGTTTCTTTGATGTATGTTTTGAGAAAGTTTGGTGTTGGAATGTTTGTGCTTGACATCTTTGATGGTCTAGGGGTTCATAGGGAAAAAAATTGAGTCTATTTAAGTATCTCTTCACACACCTAGTATATCCTAATTTAGAGAGTTTATTGTAAAGTGTTCCCTCTACGAAACTCATGGCTTTATTTTTGGCTAATTGTATTGGGGTATGTGGGTTCTAATGTTGGGGTATCCACTTCAATGGGGGTTGAGATGGTGATCTCTTCAAGTAGCTTGTTCAGTTTGATGAGTCTAGTTGATGAATTTCTATGGTGGTGTCAAAGCCCTGAGGATGTTGTGGTTGGAATATTCTCCTATTTCTTTACAGGTTGTGTAATTTATAAAAATTGCTATAGGTATTGTTGTCATTCAAGAAAAAATTCCTAAATTTTGAACATCAGTTCGATTCCAAAGGTTTGGTGTTAGTCTTGGTCTAGTCTTTCCATGGTTTGACTTAGAGTCTAAGACCTAGAAGGGAGTCTTGTTGGTATTGTCAAATAGGCTCAACACTCTAGTTTTTCCTATCACTATTCCCACATCACACATAAAATTTCATGTGTCAAACTTGTGTCAAGGTTTTCATGTGCTATGAAACTGCCTAGGAGTTTTCGTAGCGCAAAACCCAGAATTTGCACTCACTGTGCTACGAAATCGAGGATTCGTGCAGATTTGTGTCAAATCTCACCTAGCTGTCCAATTTATCAGAATCCCTTAATCTTACATCATCAACTATCAGTCCATACACCATGCCTATCACATGCAACCGCTCATTATCATCATTACGTTCGTTAAGCATCTTGGTACGCTCGAGTTTCAAATTTCAAAAAAGGGTCCAAGTGTTTTCAGTTATGATTATGTTTGTGTTCATGCATGAGAAGAAAATTGACAGATATTTAATCAGAATTTTTTGAAGTCCAAGAGAAGCAGCTTCCCTTTCCATTTCAAGTGAGGCAATGATCAAGATTAGGGCAGTGCAATCTCTTTCAATTTTCATTTTGCAAGAATTCCATGGAGATGTCTATAGAAAAGAAGGATCATAGGTCAGGTAGGTGTCTAAGGAGTGAGCCTGTAGGTTTAGATGTTCTCCTAAAGAATAGTGAAGTTGAACAAGCTTTCAAACAGGTTGGTTGTTGGAGATTTTGTGAAAACTTCAAGGAGGCCACATGCAAGTCACCAAAGAATTTGCTTTTAATTTCACAGGATTAAATTCAAAGGTTGGAGTGCTTGAATTACCAATCTCTTTATAGGTTATATCTACAGTGACTAAAATTCCAAGGGGACAGAGGAGGTGGTTTAAAAACTTCAGGTTTGATATGACTCCTTACGAGAAATTTTTAAAGCTAGAGTTCATTGATTCAGACTTAAACAAGTCAGTGCCCAACAACTTTGTTAAGGATTCATATGATAATTTGCTTACCTACATACAAAGATGTTATACCTGTGAAGGGAGGTATCATAAGGTGTATTCCCATCACTTCAAACTTATGCTTCATTTCGCTGGAAATATATCTTTGTATTTGCCTTTCTATCTGTTTCGTAGCGTAGGAAAAATGTGTGACAAGGTTCAGCTTGAAAAACAGCTTGAAGGACATCCTTAGCTAAGAAAAACTACATAGGAAGTAAGGCTAAATCCTAAAGTTTTGATTTGGATCACCTTTCGAAATTTACTTTTAAGAATGGTATCAGTTTATCTAGTTTTTAACAACCTCATGGCATATGGAAGAGTCGTTTCAAAGGAAAGAAAACTCAAGGAAATCAAATTTTGGCATAAAATTGTGTTTTTGAAATCACATAGTAGTTTCCTAGCGTGCTATGAAACTGCTGTAGGTGATGCCTAATGCACAACAGTTTCATAGTATGCTACGAAACTGCTATAGCTACATGTAATGATTTGGTGGACCAATTTTGAGAGACAAAAGGAAATATTTTTGAAGAGGGGCTTCTGAAAAGGATTACTTATAAGGTGTAAACATCCAGTAAGGGAAAAAAAAGTAAAGGAAGGACATCTATGAATTGTAAGCTCTATGCTATGAAAGTAGTCATTATTTTGTAGTTAGTATTGTTCATGATGCTTCAAGGAGCATTAAAGAAGTTTCTGTCTTACCAAGTGTTTATGGGCAAGGTTAACAGCATATGGAAAACAAGCTAATCCAATGCATTTTTATGTAATTAAGAAGAGAAACAAGGATAATAGACTTCAAAGATCCTTTTGGAGACCAAAAGCATAAAAATAGGAACAAATTCCTAATTTCCAGGAACAGTTAAAGGATGAGGCATCAAGGGTCACTAGGAATTTTAAAGCCACCACCAAATCTAAACTGAAGAAGGCCACTTGTTAGAGAATGAGTTTGAATTGAAATCAATGCTACTGCCAACATAATGAGGATTTACACTCCTAATTGTTTTAGGTCTCTAGAACTACTAGTTAAATAGTCAGTTACATCAAATAGTTGGTTTTAAGTGTCATTAAGTTTCAAATTAGGAAAAGTTCGAATTCCCCTCATGCTGGAAGAGGAACCTAAATCATGTAATGAGCTCTATATATGGGAGAAAATCTAATGTATTAAAGGCTAGAAATTTTCAAAGAAACTCTCATATTGTGCTTTGTGTAAGACTCTATTTTAAGTAATACAATATTTGGCTTTACTTCTCAGGAGTCGTAAGGAATTCAATGTTCAGAATGTCTTGTATTGCCCTCCTCTCATTATTTATAGTAGTATGAATATGTGATTACTTAGAAATCACTGATTGTGCTCTAACTTCCTTCATAAATTTATAAACTGTGTTGTCTTATTTGTTTTTGATGTATCCTCCATGTGTTGAATTCTAGATGCCCTGACTTCCATGTAAAGCTAACATTATTGTCATACCGAAACATTTTTGACTCCATAAGCCCAATGAATAGTTTCTACTTGTGTTTCAACCATTTACACTTTTTCATTTGTCTCATAGAGTTAGCCATCTTATTCATTATCAAAATCTTTAATCTAGTGAGAGAGCCATCTAAGGTTGAGGAGGCTAAGCCTCAACCAAAAGTTGGTTTGAAATAGTTGCTTAGAGTCTTCCTGGTTAGCAGCCTATCGAGGGTTGATTTGGTGATAACATGTGTGACCCCTTTATTTCCTTCATGTTGCCGAGAAAACACATGTGTTGTAGGGAGAGTGGGGGAAACATCTTGAAAGGCCAGCGTAGAACGACACCTTTTACCCAAGATTATCATACTATGTGTTTCAATGTTGTGCCACCTAAGACAAGAAGAGAAATTTGCTAGCTTGAAACCCAAGATGGGATGGAGAGGCAATGCACTCATTTGTAAAATTATGAATGAGGTGTCTATGTGGATTATTCCTTGACCACACCAGGAGATGAAAGAATAATTATTTGAACTTAGTGGAAAATTGCATTGGAAGATGAAAATTCTGTTGATGTTGGTTTGTAAGGACAAATAGTTTGAGAGGTATAATGTCTTTATCTTCTTGTAAGACATTAAAAACAGTGTTGAGGAACCAACACTTCACCTTGGATAGGTTAGATGCAAGGTTTTCCCATGTGGAGGGACACTTATAATGTGAATCTAACACTGTTGCACCTCTAGGATCGAGTGTGTGAGACCCAATTACCATTTCATTTTTTGAGTCTGAATGATTCTCTTTCTTGTACTTTTATCTATTTTTCAACATCACTATAGAACTTATGAAAAAAGGAACCTATTGAGCTTACTTGTATTTTATTTTTTGTTGATTAAACTAGGAAGGAGACTAAAAAGATAAAATGGAGTGGGAATAATTTATTTTTCTTATTATTCATAATCAAATTTTCAGGTGTATTTCCCTTAAACATGGTACATGTCTATGTCATTATCTCACAATTAGGTTTTATCTTGTGTAGGAGTCATACCATATATAGGAGTCTATCTATAACTCTATTTGGTTACCTTTCACGCAATATGGAGAATAATTTAATGCCTCTGTTGTTTCATTATATCACATAGTGCTCATTGGTCATACTTCCAAGTCATGTTTGTTTCATTCTTTTATGTGTTGAGGAAAATGTTTCAGCCTGTGTTGGCCATTTCCACTCCTTGTTGGTTGTTTCTTGTAATCCATTCCTATGTTAATTGTGCTTCACCATATCATGTAGACAACATCCATTCAAATCATATCTTGGTCAATTCGACATAGGTTGATGGAGGATACGTCATGCTTTACCTCCTTATGGTTGTGCTTTCATAGCTCAATTGGTTAGAGCTCCTTTTTCGTAAGAAGGAGGTTAGTAGTTCAACTATTCTTGAAAGCACCAGTTCTATTATTCCATAAGGAGTTGTTTCTCTATGAAATTTCCCCTAAATATCACTATATAATGTAGGTGTGTAGGCAAAAAACAAGAAATTGATTCAAACAATTTCTAAATAAGTTATGCAAACAGAATTGGTAGAGGAGGAGGATGTCAATTACTCGATTTAATGTTCATCGTAGTCTCCACTGGTGTAGCTAACTTGGGGAAATGTTGAAACCCACTCCAAATCTCCAATATCCTAGATATCTTCATAGAATAACTAATAAAAAAGAATACCAACCCACAAACCTTCCTACAATAATGTTAGAATAACAAATCTTGATGATCCAAAACTAGCATACACGACATGGACAATGTATAAATTGAACAATAACACATACATATATACCTCCCACACATGAGATGACCTATCCTGAAGCTTAGCAGCCTGGAGTTCCTAAATTTCCTTCTTTAACTATAAAATTGATAATAATCTATAGTTGAAGCTTTATAGTTTCAAAAGCACCTTGACCCCTTAGGTGAGATGAGAATAAATAGGCCTTTTGGCCCCCCTAAGGGAATGGTTCTGGATGCTTAGGGTGAACAGAAGTTAGGAAACTTCAACAACTCACCACTTACCAAGGCATGACGATAATGGATTGATCAAATCTTTTAGGGAATGAAATATTCTAGAAAAAATATATGGATGTTGGTTAGAAATGACTAATCTGACGCTCTCAATGCCAAACAATACACTACATATGGATCTTGGTTAGAAAAGACTAATATGACACTCTCAATGGCAAACAATACACTGAGAACAAATGGAGGAGGCATATAACTAGTGTTGAACCAATGTTCGTGCTCCAACAAGCTCAAAATGAAGGGCCCAAGATATACAAAAGCGTCAAAAACATAATGATGACTACAAATAAATATAACGAGGGATAACAATTCATATTATTTTCTTATGCCATACATAATACACTAGAATTATATTTAAATTTTAAAATTAATATTAAGTATACAATTTATTAAATTTCATAATAATTGATAAATCCAAAATTTGTCTTCTCAATTATATGTGATGAGTCTCCCATAAGGTTTTTCTGACCACTCCTAGGCACATAAATGCTATATTGAACCTAACTTTGTTCACTTAATAATACTTTCCTAGCTTAGTGAGTTCTTAGGAGAATCCAAGATATTTTTCATACTTTATGTGCCTAACATGACTATTATGTAACGTTTGAAGGGATTCTACACAAATTTCAAGGAGAATCATCTAGACGTATTTGTGGGGCCTATTACATTCTACAAAATAAACCCAACATGACTTCCTAAGGATATTAAATCCTCCTTCCTACTACTACCTGGTGATCCAAGAAACAAGATCTAGGTTTTTACTGATTTTTGGAGGGAAAGTAGTCCTCCACTGAAGGAGTTTTCTTCCTATACACTTGTACAAACAATAGGCTTGAGTAGAATAATAGGATTAGAAGAAAATAATAGGAAAGCATGTGACTAATATGAGAGGTTTAGATTCCAATCATTTTTTGTAACTTTGTCATGTACAAACAACATTTCTTTTAATCGAAGTGATATTTGATTTCAACTATTAGTTTAGCTTTCTTCTATGGTTTCTAAGTTTCCTTGTGTTAAGGCCCAACCTAGGTGGTTTATATACCTCTTGTATCGTTTCTATTCACACATTTGTTTATGTCTACAAAATATTTATGAACATTACTTTCATGGATGTTTATTTAGATAGTCTATGAGCAATTGTTTCTTGCAGATTATCTTAACATTTGTTCACGATAGTTGTAGCATTGTTACATTAGTTATATAGAATTTTTACTTTGAATTTAGTTAATTTCCATTACTATTTTTATTTTTTTGTTCATTATGTATTATTCATTGTTTCTTACACTCTACTCTATTTTGAAACTACAAGAAACACTACAACCTTGCATTTTCTTAGTTGAACCTTACCACAAGTTGTTTTGATACATTGGATAGGTGCACTTTTAAATTTTCCAACTTCTCCTTTGCATCATTGCCATCCAATATCACATTTAGCATATTCACCTTCACATTAGACTATTTCTTGTAGAAAAATAAGAACACTTGTAGCAGTTTGCAACCCGACTTCTATGCTTTCCCAAACTCACACGAAGCATGTGATTTTCCTTAATGCTATATACATACTTACTGTCTCGATACTCGACACCTAACATACAAATGAGCTTGTAGATTGAAGCCCTAATGTCTCAATTCCCAATATCTTGAAAGGCCAATGGTTGGGCTATCAAGCCATCGGGCCCTTGGAAGAGGATAAAGAGTGTCATTGATACTAATTAGCTGATATATTAACATCCAAAAGCCCAACATCCACATCGTCCCTATATGGTTACCACGTAGACATCACCCTGGTGCCAAGTCAACCTTCCATTGCCATTTCAACATGCCACATCACTTTCCAAATTGGTATGTCATGTCATCTAGACTCACATTGGTGCCACATCATCATGAGATGTTAGCATGTCAAATAAATTGCCACACAATTGACATGTGGTATCCCCGGGTCCATATCCACTCACCACATCATTACTCTATGGATATCAAGGTTTCTTGTTGGTGAATAGTGCCCTACTTACTAGTGACTACTACCCAATATTGTGACATTTTGATAGGCCGATGTACAAACAACTAATACATTGCATTAGCATTGGTTGACCTTTAGGTGTCCTTAATACAGTTAGCCCAACATTTGACCTCTTGATGGACTATAGTCCCCAACCATCAAGTGACAGTCCTTGAACCCTCTATCTCCATGAGCTAATGGATAATTTAGGATAATATGTTAATATCGAGGACATGTTTCACATGGCATCTAGGTTATTTGGGGCTTTTTACACAATTAGGTGATGAGGAGCACTATTTTCCATCATTATAAACCATAGGTATATAGATGTTGTATGGGTGTTAATGTGAGGATTTTTCCAACAAGGATGGCTTTTGTTGGGGCCTTAGACATCATCTAAGAAGAAACACCATTATCATCTTAGGCGCTACGAGTTTTTTTTTAAGGTTTAGTAATAATATAAACTATGCACATGGTACAGAACCACCTCCCGGTGCCTTTAAGGTGAATAGTTTATAGGATGTAAATGCGAGTTTATATAATTTATAGGATGCAAATGTGAGTTGATATTATATGGTTTGTATTAATAAAATAAAATCACCAATTAATAGAACTGTTGGCAAATGAACATTTAAAAAAAATATTATGATGGAGACTTTTCAAACATTTTTGTGGGAAAATTTAAAATTTCAAGTGGTGCTCTAAATATTTGGTGTTCAACAATTTGGGAAATTTTTGAGCAAACAAATAATATGTGCTTTGAGGAGCATTAGCGGGTGCACACATTAACTCCAATATGGTCATGGAGTATCGTGTAACATTAACAGGTGAGGTGCTTCTGTCAACAACCCTTCCGGACCGCCAAGATAGGTTTACAAGATCTACATTTACTACCATTTTTTCTGTGAGACAAATATTCCATAGTTTTTTCCTAAATTAGGTATGTGTTTTGGCTTTCTATCTGTTTTCTTAAAAAATAACTCTTTGAATAAATTATTATCATCTCTAGTAGGTGAATGAAAAAATTTCTTCGGTCTCTCTTTGATTACACTTTTGCCTTGCAGAAAAGATAGGTTGGTAGGTTGTGGAAACTATAGGGCACTTCAATCGATAAATTTTCATGTATGTTAGTTTTAGCTTCTGTATCCTCTCTAGTGCCAGTACCATAGGCAGTTTTAGACATATTAGCTGTAGTTTTAGCTTGCCAATTATTCCACACCTTACAACATTGCAGCTTTGGATTCAACACCAAATCTAATATCTTTTGCAGAAATATAGTTTCTCCTCCAACCAACTCTGCTGAAATTTTGTTTGTAGCTTTACTCTTTCAAGGGCTATTTATATGGTGTGTAATTTCTAGAGAAAAAACTTCAATGTAAAGTTGTTGAGGCTCAGCTGCAACTCTGATAACATGGAATATTTTGTGTGGAGTATATAGACTCTTCTCAATCGTTGCCCTTGCATTGCAAGACATTGATAGGGGTATACCACTCTTGAATTGCAAGACCTTGATAAGGTTATACTGATTTTATCAATAAGATACATGTGCTTGTATAGTTCTTTATTGTACTAATCATATGACGAAAACCAAAATACAAGAATATGGGTTTCAATTCTTCGCAACTGTATAGTTCTTGAGGATCGGTTGCGACTTGGAGAACTAGGAATATTTTGAGAAGAGTATATATATTCTTTTCAATCCATGTCCTTGCCTTGTAGGACCTTGAGAGGGGTATATATATTCTTCTCAATGGAAAAAAATTTCTGTTTGTATGTTTGTTTATGATCTTTCCATATATTGACGTATTTTTGTAATATGTGAAAATTTGCAACCTTGTTAAATGACACTTACACAACTAGAATACACGAGTGCTACCTTTAGAGAGATAAAATCAGCAACAAGTTCATCTGATTCCTTAGTGCTCAAGATACTGGCCCATTGTATACACATAATCGAAGGGAATATCCTTCATTTTGATAAGTGAAATAGCCAGTAAACTCAAGGCAACAATATCAAGATGAGTCCATATGTGCTACATTATTAGATTGACTTGGTAAACTGATATGTTGTTGGTTGTTCAGATTGTTGGGGCTACCTTTAGATTCTTTCTTTTTGATTTTACATGCTTTAAACACACATCCAACCCATTTCCTTGTAAGCATTACTAAGCGTAGGCTGATAATATGGGGCATTCTCTTGGATCGAATTCCAGCTAAGTTATTTCCTCTGATTTTGGGCATATGTAAAGTTAAGTGAATTTTAATGGAATTTGATTACTTGTTTCTTTTTGTTAAGATATGTGCAAATTTCCTTGTTGACACTCTAATATCAATGTAAGAGAAGTCCTTATAATCAAATGGGTATTTATCTCAGGAGTTTATTCTTGCACATTCTCACACTTTCAAGGCTTGCATATGTGCCAAAAATCATAGACAAGTAACCAGACTTGGAAGAAAACTCAAACCTTCTATTTAGCTACCTAAACCAACTCTAATTCAAGAGGTGCATAACTGAATCAATAATATCACTCAAAGGGTTATTGTTAATTTTAGGTATGTTCTATACTTAGAGCAAATTTACTTCAATTTTCCATATTAACTCAATATCAATTCTAGATTATCAATCACATTTAACATGATAGTAAAATGCAAATAAAACATAAACATAAATCGTAGAAAGCAAGCCAAGACAAGAGGACAATAGATGTGGCACCAACCAAGGACAACCCCCAATGCGGGGAAGCCCTTGATCAAATCTTCTTATGATCTTCAATAGTTTA
>APFE031532091.1:1536-64505 GCA_000404065.3 Pinus taeda
ACAGGAATGCAACAAGTTACAGAGATAACCATATCCAAAAATATGCAGCGGAAATAATACTTCATTTCATTAATGGAAAATACTAAAATATGCTTACACTCAGAAATGGAAATAAACTAGCTAGGGCAATGGTAGCTTATCTTTGAGAAGAGATGTGATGGCTACATGCCTCTGAACTGTGTTACAATGAGGCTCGAAGGCCTATTTATTGTTGAGAAACAATGAAATAAACCCTTCACATTCCAAAACCTAACCCTAAGAGAAGAAACGCCAAACTGTGGGCCCTGTTTGGGGGTAAGTTGGTACATCAACTTCCCGGGGTCGTAACTTTAGCATATGATCTCCGTTTGACGCGTACAATAGCTCATTAGAAAGATCTATTCGAGCACTATCATTGTTGGAACAGAAACACTGTTCCATGGACCCGTGTTGCCCCTGGATTCCCAAAAAACGTCGTTTAGGGCCTCAAAACGGCTCCGGAAGTTCGGGACCCGAAAAACTACTAAAAGTAGTAAGTTGTGCTACAATTAAGGAAACTGAAAATGCTGAGAAAGACAATGATGGGGGTCCAGGTGGACTTGGCAGGTGGCCACCAATATCCACCTGGATCATTTTTTCTACTTTCTCTTCCATTTCTCTAAGAAAATATGGAGCTCAATGGACCCATCAATTGGATTGTCCCAACTCAATGGGGTGTTGCATTTACTACCATACAAGGATTAAAATGGGACCATCTTCAGAGATTCTTGGCACCCATTATTATAAGCAAACTCCACCAAGTGCAAATATTCTTCCAATTTCGATGGTTTTTCCATCGCATACATCCTCAACATGTCTTCAATGACCCGATTAGATATTTTTGTAAGGACATATAATTTTGGATGGTGGGTTGTACTAAAATTTAAATATGTCTCAAATCCCTTAAATATGCCTATCCAAAAATTGGATGTAAACTTGAGATCTCTATTGGAAATGATTGTCTTGGGAAAACCATGTAGCCTTGCAATTTCTCTCATGTAAATTTTAGCAACATTGGTTTCCTTGTGCGTTGAATTTATTTGAATGAAGTGAGCATCCTAGGTGATTGTATCCACCACCACCATGATGGAATCATGTTGCTTCATTGTTCTAGGTAGGTTTGTAATTGAATATATAGAAACAATTTCCCATTTCCATTCAGGAATGGGTATTGGATACAGTAACCCCACTGGATGCTTATGCTCATATTTAACCTTTTGGAATTCCAAGCATTTAGGTATATAATATATAACTTATTTCATCATACCTAGCCAAAAGTATTGCTTTTGGACTAATAAGATTTTCTTTTGATACTATGGGTGCCCAGTATAAGGCACTTTATGCATCTCACTTAGCACTAAATTTTTCAGCCCCTCGGAATTTGACACATAGATCCTACCTTTCTACAAAATGACTCCATCTTATTTGATTTCAAAATCCCTATATTTGGGTTCCACTTCACCTTGCTATAGGCCTATTTTTATTTCCATGTATTGTTGATATGAATTCCCAACCTTTAGAATTTGATTTTTAAATCATATTTGCGTGTGCTTATGGTTATCACATGCATTGCATGCACCATCCTAATGAGTGCATCATCCATTTTATTTTCTTTCCCCTTTATGTGCTTAATTTCAAACTCATAAGCAACCAAAAATTACAACCATCTAATTTTTTTTGGCATTTAAATGTGGTTGCCCAAACAAATGCTTAGAGATAATTATTTATCTTTCTAATTCACTTGGTAATAGCTCAGCTCAGATAACATTGACAAATAGCACGCGAGACCAAGAGTGGTCTTCTTGCATCCCTGATCTACTTCCACTCTCTACTTCGGGTCAATCTAATGACCCCTCTAGAGGCTTCTTTGGGGGGGTAACCCCCTCCTCACCAGAATCCTTCAAATCCAACAACCCACACCTTTATGAGCCTCATCATTTCACTTGGGCCTCCATGGGAGTGACCTTCAGTCTCCAAATTCCTTAATAAGCTCGATTCAATCTTAGAAATAGAATTTCCTCCCTCATCCCCTTGCAAAGCAACTCTTTCTATTTTCGAACGAGGGTAAGTTGTTCAATCTAGAGGCCTCTCACCATCTCCAAAAACTGTATAAAAATGGATAGAGTGCAACTAGGCTTCGAAAAACTAAGGAAAAATCTCATTTTGTTTTTACGGAAGAGGGTACTTCACATTTTACTTAGGAATATCGAGATATGATCTTCAGGAATGGACCATACTTTATGGACATGAGAGGCCTGTATTTAAATCGATCGATGCTAGATTTTGATATTGTGTTGGGAAAAATATTGAGAGGGCGGGTGAATCAGTATTTTCAAACAATTAAACTTTTCAGTTTCATATCCTTATTTTTGTACCCAAGTTTATTGAAGCGAACCTGCGTGTGTACATGATTATTGTTCATACAACTAGCTTATATTTAGTACAACATATTTTTCAGTTAATTCATTTTTTTTTTTTTAATCTTGAGACAATGCATCAGTACTTCATTAAGAACTGAATAAACAATAACCATGTGAAGTAAGAATAAAATAAACCATCACACATGAACACCAGGGTTTAAGGTGGAAACCCAATGTGGGAAAAGACCACCATTGTTGTAGTCTTTGTCTTATTTTTATTATAAAGAAAAACTTCTTACAATCTTGTACTAGCGCAGACTCATACCAATATGCAGGCACCCACCTGTAGAAGGCTACAACCTTCTCTCGTTCTCCATCACCCACTAGAAGGGAGATTCAACCCCCTAATCTTGTTTATTAGCACCCACCGGAAGGGAGCTCCAACACTTGATCTGATTTACCAGCTACCACTGGAAGGAAGCTTCAACTCCCTCACTGAAGGCTCCACCCTTCAACACCTCTAGGGACCACAATTCATAAATTTTCATACTAGATCCACCTAATACAACACATCACAATTGTAGGCCACATTTCATCAAATTTTCAGACTAGACTCTCTACCAAAATTTAAGCCCAAAACCAAATATCAAAATTGAAACCAATCTCTGCAACAATTCACTCAATCATCATCTGAAACAACCAATCTCTGACCTAATTGAATCAACCATCAAATAAAACTCAATCACTGAATCAACCGAATCAACCAAAACTCAACCAATCAACTGAAACCCAAACTTAAACAACCAGAACAATTAGACCATTGTAACCAGAATACCTATCAATATATTTCACATCACATAACCTAGAATTTTTTATTGCACACCTTGATCAACCATATATCAAAATATACACACTACTTTATAGTAGAAAACCTACGTGTGTACGTGCTTTCCATGAAAAATACATGTGTACATATCTTAAATCACTGAATCTTGAAAACTGAACCACTGTTACTCTGAACTAAATATTGAATCATACACAGATGCACTGCATCATTCTAAAACAATCACAGAACCTTCATTGAACTTCAATCATGAAAAACAAGTATCTTCATCATTCCTCAATCAGTTAATTCATATTTTAAACATTATTGTTAAGCTAAGATCATCAAGAAGACTTCATTGATAGACCGTAGAAATACAGGAACACTGATTAAACTAATCAGACATACTTTCCATCAAAACCCTAGTTCATGTATGTGCTTTCCTCAAAGCATATCCGCATGTATACACGCTTTTTAGGAAACAAACCCACGTATAGATCAGAATATATACGCGACTTACCAGTACCAAACCCGTATGTATACGTGCCCTTCAGGGTACAAAACTTGCGTATAGATCTGCATTTATTGGCACAAAACTTTGTTGCATCACAGAACTTCAAACATACTTAGATCTTGGCAGACATAGAAAAGGCATGCCTCAAGATACTATCAACACTAATCAAATCAACTCATAATCAAGATTGTCATCTCAGATATATTGGATTTGATCCATCATCAAATTCCTGGGTGCATACTTAGTTTTAGATCAAGCAAAACATTAACAGCCCATTACATGCATATTTTCTTCATATCTAACTATTCGTAAAATATTCATCACTTTCACACCTTCTACCACTTTAATTTTCATCTCCTTATATAGCTTAGCGCTTATCCAATACCACAGGTCAAACCCATACTTCAATTGAAGGTTTTCCTAGACGATATCAAAACATTCGTTGTGTGCCTCAATACCATAGGGCAATACCATGGTAAGAACCCTTGGTATTTACAATATCATGGTGCAAAAACTGTGCACACCTTTTCTTCTTCATACATGCGTGTGTATGCGCCTTTGTTTCACAAAACCTGCATATACTCTATTTTGCTTCACCAAACCTACGTATACTTCTTCAAACTTTATTTTTATCATTTCTCTATCTCTGAACTTTTATACCTTTGACGAAACTCATTGTCACATTTATAGACAAATCTCTTTGACATATGTATCAAGTTCGTTTTCATAAAATGACAACTCATCAAGTAAGTTTCCATCAAGGAAAACA
This sequence comes from Pinus taeda, assembly GCA_000404065.3. NCBI lineage: Eukaryota > Viridiplantae > Streptophyta > Pinopsida > Pinales > Pinaceae > Pinus > Pinus taeda. The sequence goes on from APFE031532091.1 coordinate 6,021, forward strand.
CATTAGTCATAATGCCAACAATCTCCCCCTTTGGACTTGATGGCAACCACTTTTTTGTTTGCTCACCACCACCTGGAGATACCTATAAAACACATCAAGTTAAGCATGAAGTTTTTTCAAACACCAAGTTACTCTCCCCCTTTAATATCAAGGGAAAAGGGATGACCAATGTTAAATGAAGGCTTCCGTAGATTTGAACTGCTGAGTATGAACACTAACCATGCTCCCCCTGAGCACATGATGAAATTTTTGAAGGATGTACAATGAAGTACATGACTTTATGGCTCATATGAATTGTCCTATCACCAAGGACTAAAACTTACATCAATCACACTGTTAGGTTCCTATACCAATAGGTGTCATTTTTCATAATTGACATTGAAGATCTCTAATATGTTCATACCTTTTGGCTGGTTGCAAAGGTTTTCCATATTCGCAAGAAATCAAAAAGTTAAAAAATGTAAAGAGGGTATGCCCTAAAAGAAAAATCAAAGGGTAAGAAAAATTAAATGGTCAAGAAAATGAAAGAAATGAACCCCAAACAAAGGACCATGAAAGTGTGCAAGTCCAAAATGCCACTACTATTCTATTTTTGCAAAAATCTGATGGTGGACAACTTGTTCATTTCTGCCACCATGGATGGATGGCCAAGTAGTTTAATCTTGGCCAGTCCATGTGTAAATTTACTTGTCTTAGAGATAGAGAAATAATACCTGTCCAAACTGTTCAATCTTGGCAGGTGAATAGCTAGGTAGAGAAGCAAAGGAGCTCAACTGCTTAATTTGAGCCCTCGGAAGAAACAAGGTTTGATGTAGATAGGTTTCTCATGTAAAGAAAAGAAAAGCTGAAAAAGGGTTTTCCAGTTCAAATGCACCCAAAGACAAAAGGAGAAAAAATGTTAGATACAGTAGGCTGGGTAGGTAGTTTTGATGTTGCAGAAGCATGCTTATGGTTAATTTTGTTTTTCAAATATGTTCATCTAATTGTTATCATGATTACCATAACAACTGTTTGGTTACAGATCAAGTAAGGAATGTCTAACTTCCCCTCACCCTTTTCCCAAAATCACTTACTAACCTCCCCACAAGGATATTGAGATCTGCTCAGTACTCCTAAAAATCACTCCATTTCATGAAAGAACCTAAGTAAAACCACATTCTTACTTTAGACAACAAGCCACATTTCTTGTGTAAAACCCTATTTTCCCATTAAGCCTAAGTTTCCTAAACAATAAACTTAGTGCTTTTCCACTCATTTCTACATATTTACTTTAACATTATTATCTAAATCCCACCCTATCACCTACTCCCATATTATATATATATAATAAAAACCCTCGAATCGTATTATTCCCACCCCGAGTAAATTATAGCCATATGTTAACGTTTTACAAGGGATTAAAGGTTTATCATAAACCTTGTAATAACCCTTCGTGCGCGACCATGGTATTTATTTAATCTTTGGTTAAATAAATAACCAAACCTGCAACCCCGATAACCAAAGGTAATACCCCCAAAAACATCAAAAAGCATTGATTTAATTGATGAGCCCCGTGCCGTAGCCCTCCGCCAGCTCCAGTGACTGCCAGAACGGCCCAGACCTATATCGCGACCCCCTCCATTGCCAATGTTTACCACCCAGGGAATGGTGGTATTGCCGCCCGTACCAGGGACACGCAACACCCTCCCGCTGTGCTCGTTGCCCCTCCGCCCGAAACCGCTTGATCCCATAAGCGGTGCGGGCCAAAACCACTTACTGCCCGTTGACCCCCCCGCGATGATGTCATCGCCGCGTCACCGCCGCATCACCCTGCTACATGACAAACCATTTCGTCATGCTGACGTCACCCAATCGAAAAGCGCCAAAAAACCCCGTAAAGTCAATTTTTGTTAAAAAGTCTCGAAATGTCATTTTCACTCATTTTGTATTCATTCTTTCGTGAAAACTGGTGCACATAGACCACGTCCAAAGCAGCTGCTCAACCATACAGTCCACCACCCAGCTAAATAGAGTCCACAGTCATGTTCTCCAGCTTGTCCCGCAACCTGCAAACTTCACAGTTCATCTTCAAAGACAGGTATTTACCTTAATTCGGTTTCCAAACCCTGTGAATTTTAGTTTTCTTTGCAAATTTTCCAAAGGAGCCAAAGTCGAGTTGAATTCATCATACTTCCTTCAAATAAGCGCACCAGAACCACTGTTATTTTACCCATTTTCCTGCAGAAGCCCCACCCCCAGTTTAAAAATACAAAACCAAAAATGGAAGCTCCAGTGGCCCTCAATGTCGCTCCCCTCAATGCACCTCACAAAGAGTTGGAGTGGTTGCCCTTGGCTGATAGATATTTTCAAATGCAAGACTTAATTGGTGACAAAACCACAATCAGACATTTTTTGAAATTAGGAACAATCACCGAAGTAACTCTGATCTTTATGGTATATGGGAATTCAACCTGCATGTCTACTACCTCCCCTCAGTAAATGTATTCCCAGATGTTATCCACCTACGCTGTGCCAATTATGAACCTACTCAGAGAGCAGTTATGACTCCAACTGGAACTGTCCTCTTTTATATAACTCCTGAGTCCATAAATGAGATGCTACACTTCAAACCCACTCAGCCTCTGGCTCCTCTTTCTATGGGATTCTTGCTTGAGTAGGGCCCCAAACTGCGCAATTCAGAGATAACCTGGATTGCTCAAACATTTATCAGACCAGATTGCCAGCCCAAAGAGCCACCTCCCTATGTCCATGCCTGGTTCAATGAAGCTGGAAGATTCATTATTGATATGATATCCTATATCGTGGGATTTAAGACAAGTGAGTATGTTGATGAGACCACATTAGTTTTGTTGTCCATATTTACTCCAGGACAACTCCGTGCTGTCAAATATGACTATGGTACATTCATTGCCAACAAGATCCATGACCAATTCTTGGGTCTAGACAGAGAAGGAGTCTTCAAGTACTCATCCTATATATATCATCTGTTCTTATACTATCAAACAGACAGCTTTCAGTTTCCTATCAGAAAATTGGATTCCAAAGGAGAGAGAAGGTCTGTGATATTTTGGACCTCAGTCTTCCACCATGTTGCTGACTCTCCTTACACCTATTGTGAATTATTGACCTGTTTATACATCCGGTCTCTTCTCTACTGATGAGAACTCCTCCTCCTAGACTCTCTGGTGATATGCAGAAGATTTTACAGCTCTCCAAAAACTACAGAATAAGTGACTGGTATTTCTACTAGAATCACACCGAAATCAGAATATATGGCTGTGAGTTGTGCCCTTATAAGCTGCCCAAATATGTGCCTATGAGACTGTTTGCACTAGAGTATTTCAAGAAAATTATCAATGCAGATTTAACTCACTTTCACAGTGCAAAGAAAAAGGCCCAGCTAAGAATAAAAAACCAATTAGGCCCCTTTATCATTAACAAGAAGGAAGCCTGGGCAGATGCTGATAAAATATTGGGGGAAGAACTTAAACTGAAGAGAGGTTTTTTGTGGGTACCTTATGACCCAAATGGCTTTATAAGTGATAGGAGAGTAAAATACTGGCCATCAGCCTATAAACTTTCTAGGCTCTGTGAAATAGAGCAATTTTCCAATCAGGATGAGTGGGTAGAAGGTACATTGATAGAGCAACTTACTCAGCAAGAAGTGATGGAACAAGCTATGAAAAATCTTGAAAAGACTCTTGACCTAGAATCTTTTGGACAATTATTTTTCAAGCTGCCTCAGGAAACAGGAGTGGGCACATCCGCTGCTGGAACTTCTCAGCAGCCTACACAAGGAAGCACTACACCACCTATAGGGACATCAAAGGGCAAAGAAGTAGCACGCACAGAACAACAAGCAATGACAGATTAGCCAACAACAACAAAGGAACAGGACCAAGGGAAAATTCCCCATGCCCAGAACAAAGCACCAAAGATACAAACTTTACATACTCCTCTAAATGAGGAAAAATGCAAGAAAAGGGACAGGGAAGAAGGCACACCTATGAGTGGACCAACAGAGCAACCAGGGGAAAAAAGGCAAAGACTTAATCCTCTATCTGAAGAGGAAATCATTGAAGAAACAATAGAAAGTCTAGGAGGTGAGAGGGCAAACAACCCACAGATATCCCCGGTGATAGAAACATCCACCAGTTCTCGCAGGCAAGACATAGAAAGATAGCATAGTGTGGAAGTTTCATCCACAAGGCCGGAAAGCAAGCAAGGTTCTGATATCAAAAGAACATTCACGGACATAAAGGCTTAGAATGACCCACTGAGGTTGCAACTTTATAATCAATTTCTCAAAACGATCCCCACCAACCAGCAGAGGTTAATGTCTGCATATGACATTAAAGAAGGGAAAATAATCTTGAGCCACTTTAAGGCTAAAGTGTAACAGCCACAGTCAGCAGATGACTACATCAGGACAAATCAGGAGGTCCTTGCCAAAGACATTCATCCAATGGATCAGATTGAGTTGCACAAACAAACTGGAGAGATGGTCTACTCCACACTGGCAGATAAGGCAATGTTGGCTCATAAATTGCAAAACTCATTAAACAACACCTCTGCCCAACTAGATTTGGAGAAGGCATCTTCTTTAGCCAAGAATAACAAGATAAAGTCCTTGAAAGATAATATCATTGAGCTGGGACATGATGCCAAGGATGCCAAAGGAATAAAAGCATTGATTGAGAAGAAGGAAGAGGACATTGTTGCCCTCAGAAAACAATTGAAGCTGCCTACCACTATGCATCCACAAACTACAGAGGTTGTGCAACAAAAAGCAGAGGAGGACATGATGGACTTGCTGATGAGGATGAATCAAAGATTAAGTGAGATAGAGCAGGCATTGGAGAAATTATTACAAGAAAAACAGGGAGAGTCGACCTCCCAGCCACCTGAAATAGCTCCAACAGTCACAACTGCCCCTCCTACAGGTATAACAGCTGTGCTTCCCAACGTATCGGCATCAACAACAAAAAAAACTGCAGCTGCCCCAGTAACAGCAACAAGCAGTACCACCATGACCACAAAGCAATTAATAAAATCCATGGAGGAGCTAAAACTCCAAGTGTCAGAATTAAAAGAGGCCAAAGAGAAGTTGGCAGAGTTGGAAATAAGCTATGACAAATCCAAAATGACTATAGCAGAAAAGGCACGGGAGGTGAAGGCATTAGAGAACAAAGTGAAAGCATTGGAAAAGGACCTCTCTCTAGATAAGCCTATGGTAGAAACCAAAGGCATTCTGTGGGCTAACATCAGTCAATCCATTTGTAATGTATGGAGATCTATTTAGACTATTTATGAGCAGATTGACTTAATAGCAGTAGCCCAAGTGGAAATTCAAAAGGCCAGAACTTTATTGGGACATATGCCCGAACAGGCCAACAGGCTAATCCATTTTTTGAACACCAAGATCAGTGAAGAACTAGCAGCGCTGGACATCAGAGACATGACAGACACCATTCTAACAATCAAAAGAGTTCTGACCATGAGAACCTTGATGAAGAATTTGGAGAGGAGGTGCCAGGACATGCAAGTGGAGATAGATTCTTTTATAGAAAAATTTGGAGTTTTGCATGAAAAGGGCTTGCCAAGTCTGTTGGGAAGTAATTAACGCCCGCTGAGACAATTTGAGTACACACACAATTTAAATAAACATGCTGCTGATCAAGTAAATGATTCATGAAGTACTTCAGGAGAAAAGGCCCTTCCATCTGGCCAAACCCTCTACAACAACTTGGAAAATCTATTTTATATTGAACATGAAGTGAAACATCTTTTTTCAGTCCAGCCTAACTTCTATAGGTACACAGACGCTGATGAGGCTTTGAGAAAGCTGCAAAGACATAAGTTACCAGAGGAGCACTGGTGGCAAAACATGTTGGAAATTCTATAAACGTATTTCTGGTATCTTTTATATCCTTGGTAAATCAAAAGTCTTGGTACTATATGCCATAAAGCAAAGAATAGGAATGGATGAGAGTCACGCGGGGCAAAAATGTATCAAATAAAAATTAAATGCACCCGAGGAAGTCAGGGCAACAACGCAGAATATTAGTAGAAAATAGCTACCAGCCGACTCACCGAGCCTATAGTCAGCATATCTCACCAACTGAGCGGCCAACACAACAACATTTACTTCCTCATTTATTTCTTCACTGTTTTCAAGACTACGTTTCTCTATTTCTTGTAAAAGCAATAACTCATCAGTGGATATTATCTTCCTCAGATATTTTGTAATGTTTTTGCATAAATACCTCCCCATTCGAAGTATTCGGGGTTGTTGATACATTTCTCAGACTCCTCTGTAACTTTGAAATCTTTTGAATACAAAAGCTATTGGAATCCATTGTTGCTAGACTCTCTGGATGTGGAATTTGTGCTGAGAGCCATGTTACAGAATTCTTGAATCAGTTCATGGATCAATAATTCTCTTCTAACTCGCGTTTTACTGTTTCTATGTTTACTATATCATATATGTTTCATGAACTAAATAATAGAGAAAAAGAATAACTCAGAATTTGCTTGTTTGCACTCTATGTTCAGTCTCTGTTATTTTTAATGTTTTCTTCAGAATTAGCATAAACATGAATTCTTAACTGTTCTTGTTTCCCCTGGTTCTCTCATATTGATTAAATACTAAGGAATTCTTAATTGCTTCTTGGTCATAATCATTCACTTTCCCTCTGTCAACATGATGAAGGATTCTTAATTTCCATTCACCCCCTGACTCCATTCCATCTGATTCCAGCCTATAAATTGTTCCATGATTGAATACCTTGCTCTGTAGTACCATCCTCAGTTAAAGAAACCATATCCAGCAGTTCATCCTCATAGACTCCATTAGCCCAATGGACTGAACTTCTCAGACTTACACTCTTGTTCTACTGAATATCACCATCCAAAACTCAAAACAAAACCCTCGTACTTCATAACTAGCCTAATATACCACAAAACAAAGCTAAATTATAAAGAGAGAGCCCTCTTTAGATGTAGGTTGGCTAGAACCTATATCTAAAAGATTGGTCTGTGGTTACCTCTGTCGTATTCCCTTTCTTACAACTTTTGGGGAACAACCTGAGTGATAACATCATTGACGACTCCGATGGGGAATGAATAATTGTTTGTTTGTTACTGCTGTTTATTTTCAAAACTATAGATGGAGCATGAAGTTATCCAGGTAGCCATTGAAATTGCTTTTGCTATGCAATTGCAGGAGTAAATAAAAGCTGCTTCAGTCTATCTCCAATCAAGTTTTAGACTCTGAATAGTTGTCTCCAATATTTGATCAGTCCCTTGTTTTATTAAATCTTCAGGAAAGTTCAAACCCTCATATTTAAAACTTCCTAGAAAGATTCTGTCAAAGTTGTATCGTGCAAAATATTTCAAGAAAAACCAAAAAATATCTTCAGAAGGTGGCTCCAAAAAAGAAGACCCGTTACACCAGATCAAATCCAGATCCAAATCCCCCACCTGTGTTTCAAAATCCTAATTTGATTCCCAAGAAACTTAGAAGCCAACAAAGCCAAGAGTATTCTACTAGTCTACCCCTAGTTACACATCAATAGAACCTTACTCAATCTGTGCTTACTCCTGGAAAAGCACCAGTCATCTCTACCATTACTGCTGCTTCTCCTAGTTCACCTTCAGCATTTCAAACCATCTTTTCCACTCCCCCATACACAACACATATTTTAGCTACTATCCCTGCTCTTCTGGCTGTTACACTTATCCCTGCAAATATGGCAAACCGATATGCTCCCCTGTAATTACTTGCTAATCCAGGGGTTATGCCTCAAGATTATCAAAGCAAAATCACTTATTTTGATGGTACTGACACTTACACAGCGCAACAACACACCAATAAAATCATGGATTATTTTGAAAACTATGAGGTTGATGATGATGATGTAAGAATGAAAGTTTTTGTCCAAAGCTTAATTGGAGATGTAAGAACCTGGTTTAGGGCACTCCCTGCAAACACTATCAATAATCTAGAGGCTCTTTATCAGACCTTCTTAAACAGATGGGAAAAGAAAAAAGATCCCCTCCACATCTTATCAGAATATGAAAACTTAAAAAAAGATCCACAAGAAAGTGTGCAAGATTACTGCACCAGATTTAACAACACATACAATGCTATTCCTCAGAATCTAAGACCTCCACCAGACTTGGCCTTGATCAAATTCCCTGATGGATTTGAATCTGATATGGCATACCAGCTTAGAGAAAGAGCTCCTCGAATCTTAGAAGACATGCAGAGCATAGCTGTCAGTGTTGAGGCCAACCTAATTTCCAAACGAGCTTGAGCCAGAGCTGAAAGAAGGATACCCATCAAAGACGAACCTTCTGCCTTTGAACAAAAATTAGATGTCATCATCAAAGGAATGGATAGACTTGGGGATAAGGTATAAAAAATTGAAAGAAAATCATCTTGGGATGGTCAACCAAGTAATGCTGGAAGAAATCCAAACTTTAGAAAAAACCAGAACTCTAACATTGCAAAAACTGGCCCTGACCAAAACATTAGACCTCCATTTCAAGAAAACTATGCTGAAGCTTCAACTTCTAGTGAAACCACAGAAGACACCCAGATTAACTTAATGGGTTTCAATAGTGAACAACAAATTTTCCTAACCCAAGAGGATCAAGAGGCTCACACTCTGGGTCAATTCCAAATTCAATTAGGGGAATCGTTTGATTTTAAGGAGGGATATGACACAACTGTCTATGAGGTTCACAAACAATATAATCTAAGAAGTAGGAGAATAGATGTCCCTCATGACAATAAACAGAAAGAAACCAAGCAACTCATGAAAGCTAAAATCAAAAACCCTCCTATTCAAATGCCTCAGGAAATTCCTAACTCAAATAGTCCAACAATTGAGGATGTTTCAGACAATCAACAACCAAATAAACAGTCTTCAACTTCCATTCCCTCCAAATAAATTGTGGGAGAACCTCTAGAAATTGACATAGAAACAACTTCAGCTCATGACAACATTCCTGTAAAAGAGGTAGATACAGAAAATGCAACAGACAAAGAAAACCTTGCTGCCTGAAATGCAAAAATTCAAATTGAAAAACCTTTCAACGTTGAGACCGAAATAGGTAAGTTAAAAATAGCCATTCCACTGTCAGAACTGGCTAAGCATCATGTCTATAGAGAAAAAATCAGCAGATCACTTCAAATTTCATAAAGCAGAGATGCAGTAAATGTCCTTGAGGACGGACCAAAATTAATCTTTGGCCCTGAAGTAAACGGAAAATCGGTAGATGGAGGGGTTCCTCCATTCTATGTAAGTCTGAACATTCATGATAAAATACTTCACAATGCAATGTTTGATTCTGGTGCTTCTCATAATTTAATGCCCAAATCCGTAATGGAGAAGTTGGATCTAGATATCACCAGGCCATACCAAGGCTTGTTCTCTTTTGATTCAAGTCAGGTTAGATGTCGAGGACTAATCAAAGAATTATGTGTATCATTAGTCCAACACCCAGCGAAAACAATTTTAATGGATGTGGTGGTATTTGATATTCCACCCAAATATGGGATGTTGTTGTCTAGGTCTTGGGGAGCAAAACTGCAAGGATCATTACAGTTGGACTTGTCCTATGCTACCATTTCAGTATTTGGGCAACCAAAGAAGTTATACAGAAAGACTTTGATGAAATACGTAGTGAGCAGTCAGGACAAACCCCATAATTTTCCCATCTATTCCATGCATTCTGATATGGACTCCTTCATAATATACAATGATGAAATCTACCCCCCAACTGATGTCAATACTTGGACTTTAGAGCAGAAAAAATTCATAAATGAAAAATCTAGCGCTGAAATCCAAGAAATTTCTGTGAACAATGGTACATAAACCAGCTGAAAATAAAGAAGTGTATCTGCCCATAAAACAAATCATTCAGACTCCAAATATTGACTATGATCATGAAACCCTTTGGTATTTGGAATTTGATGGATGAGTCAATAAACTAGGAGCAGGGGCAGGAATCTGGATACATAATATGGAAAATGATCATGTTGAAGGACATGCATACAGGTTGAGTTTTAGATGCGCTAATAACATAGCTGAATATGAAGCCCTCTTGCTGGGACTCAAAGTGATCAAAAGCTTAGGGGCAGTTAGGGTATCAATTTTGGGAGACTCTGACTTAGTCATTCAACAAATGAAAGGAAACTTGCTCACAAATGATCTCAGGTTAAGATCTTATAGAAGGGCAGCAATTGAAATACTCAATACCTTTCTAGAAACACAACTTGCCAAAATTCCAAGGAAACACAATTTACATGCTCACATTTTGGCAACATTTGCCAGCACTTGTAAACTTCCATTTGAGCCTAATCATCGTTTTACAGCTGAGATTAAACACAGAGCAAGTGTACCTGACAATGTAAAAAATTGGCAGGTGTTTGACAATGACACTCAGATTAATAATTTCCTGACCTTAAAAGCATAATTTTCTAGCACCAATATAGACACAGGCACTGTTTGTGAAGTTGATCAAATAGACAAGACTGAAACACACATTTCAGCTAAAACAACAACTCAAATACTACATCCAACAAAATTTACCACCAAGGAGTTGCAGGAGCTTAAAGAAATAGACCTTGATGAAACTGTGGGAGGAGAATCTAAAGTTATTGATTTAAAGGACAATTATTTACCCATAGGATTAACTCCTCTGGAACACATTTTTTATTCAAATGATATTTCTAGGAAGCCCAAAATGCAGTCTCTAAATGCAGATATTGAGGACTGTAATATAGGAATTGAACAAAGTCCTAAAATGATAAAATTTTCCAAAATTTTGCCTCCTGATCAAAAGCTTAAATATGTTGAACTGTTCAAAGAATTTCCTGATGTTTTTGCATGGAGCTATGAGGATCTCAAGTCTTATGATACTTCTATGATTCAACATACAATACCCCTCAAGGAAACTCAAAAGCTTTTTAAACAGAAACTCAAAAGGGTCAACCCAGTACTCCTCCCTCTAATTGAAAAAGAAGTCAAAAGAATGTATGAGGCTAGAACAATTGCACCCATTAGATTTTCAGAATGGGTCTCTAATCTAGTGCCCACCAGGAAGAAAACAGGAGAAATCAGACTATGTGTTGATTTGAGAAATTTAAATAAAGTCTCTTTAAAAGACCACTACCCCTTACCTAAGATGGATCACATTTTACAAAGGGTAGTAGATGCCTCTAGGATTTCACTGTTGGATGGATTTTCAGGCTTCAACCGGATTTTAGTTCACCTTGATGATCAAGATAAGACTGCGTTTACAACACCTTGGGGAACTTTCAAATATGTGAAAATGCCATTTGGACTCAAGAATGCAGGGGCAACTTTTCAGCGTGCAATGGACATAGTTTTTGCTAAAGAAATTCATGATTTCCTAGTCATATACCTAGATGATCTCATTGCCTTTTCCAAATCAGACCAGCAACACTTAGATCATCTGAGACAAGTGTTTTTAATCTGCAGAAAATATTGTATATCACTAAATCCTAAGAAGTCATTATTTGGCCTAGAAGAAGGCAAACTGTTAGGCCACATAATCTCAAAAGATGGCGTAAGAATTGATCATGACAGAATACATGCCATTCTGCAAGTTCCTCACCCTAGAAATATCAAAGAACTTCAAGCTTTCCTAGGGAAGATCAAATTTTTAAGAAGATTCATACCCAATCTGGCTAAATTAATTAGATTGCTGAATAACATGTTGAAGAAACATTCCAAGGTAAAATGGACAATAGAAGCCAAACAAGCATTTGAAGAAATCAAAATGGCTTTGACTAGAACACCAATCCTTACCAGCCCAAAATTTGATAGAGACTTCATGATATTTTCCTTTGCCTCAGGGCATACTATCGCTGCTCTCTTACTACAAAAAGATGATCAAGGACATGAAAAACCCATAGCCTTCTTTAGCAAAGCACTGAGGGATGCACCTTTAAAATATCAGATCATGGAAAAACAGGCTTATGCCCTTGTAAAATCTATTAAGGACTTCAGAGTTTATATCTTATACTCTCATGTAATAGCTTACGTGCCAAATACTGTTGTTAAAGATATCCTAACTCAGGAAGGAATTGAAGGCAAACATGGCAAGTGGATAGCTAACATTTTGGAATATGACATTGAAATTAAATCAACAAATTTGATAAAAGGACAAGGATTAGCTAAACTTATGACTCAAACCAATTTTCAAGCCCTTGATATCAATGAATTGGATAATGAACAGGAGATGACGACTCCACATATCAATCAAGCCTTTTTACAATCACCTAGGTACTCTGATATAATTTATCTATTGCTAAACCTGTAAGCTCCTCCAGGGTTATCCAAAACCAAGAAAATATTTATGAAAATGAAAGCTTCAAAATTCTGTATTTTAGATGATGCTTTATTTTGGAAAAATCATGAAAGCATTTTACTAAATTGTTTAACAAAGAATGAAACTAACAAAGTGCTGAAAGAACCGCATGCAGGGGACTGTGGTGGACATTTGTATTGGAAATCAATTGCTGATAAAATACTAAGGGTTGGATTTTATTGGCCTACCATGTTTGCTGATGTAAATAAATTTGTAACTTCTCGCCATAAATGCCAAATCTTTGAAGGCAAGAGGAAACTTCTGTCTCTACCCCTTAAACCAATTTCTACTGAAAGACCATTTCAACAATGGGGGTTAGACTTTATTGGAGAAATCCATCCTCTCTCCTCCGGCCAACATAAATGGATCTTGACTGCCACTGACTATTTCAGCAAGTGGATAGAGGCCATCCCTTGTAGGCAAGCCTTTGAGAAAGCTGCAAAGACATAAGTTACCAGAGGAGCACTAGTGGCAAAACATGTTGGAAATTCTATAAACGTATTTCTGGTATCTTTTATATCCTTGGTAAATCAAAAGTCTTGGTACTATATGCCATAAAGCAAAGAATAGGAATGGATGAGAGTCACGCGGGGCAAAAATGTATCAAATAAAAATTAAATGCACCCGAGGAAGTCAGGGCAACAACGCAGAATATTAGTAGAAAACAGCTACCAGCCGACTCACCGAGCCTATAGTCAGCATATCTCACCAACTGAGCGGCCAACACAACAACATTTACTTCCTCATTTATTTCTTCACTGTTTTCAAGACTACGTTTCTCTATTTCTTGTAAAAGCAATAACTCATCAGTGGATATTATCTTCCTCAGATATTTTGTAATGTTTTTGCATAAATACCTCCCCATTCGAAGTATTCGGGGTTGTTGATACATTTCTCAGACTCCTCTGTAACTTTGAAATCTTTTGAATACAAAAGCTATTGGAATCCATTGTTGCTAGACTCTCTGGATGTGGAATTTGTGCTGAGAGCCATGTTACAGAATTCTTGAATCATTTCATGGATCAATAATTCTCTTCTAATTCGCGTTTTACTGTTTCTATGTTTACTATATCATATATGTTTCATGAACTAAATAATAGAGAAAAAGAATAACTCAGAATTTGCTTGTTTGCACTCTATGTTCAGTCTCCGTTATTTTTAATGTTTTCTTCAGAATTAGCATAAACATGAATTCTTAACTGCTCTTGTTTCCCCTGGTTCTCTCATATTGATTAAATACTAAGGAATTCTTAATTGCTTCTTGGTCATAATCATTCACTTTCCCTCTGTCAACATGATGAAGGATTCTTAATTTCCATTCACCCCCTGACTCCATTCCATCTGATTCCAGCCTATAAATTGTTCCATGATTGAATACCTTGCTCTGTAGTACCATCCTCAGTTAAAGAAACCATATCCAACAGTTCATCCTCATAGACTCCATTAGCCCAATGGACTGAACTTCTCAGACTTACACTCTTGTTCTACTGAATATCACCATCCAAAACTCAAAACAAAACCCTCGTACTTCATAACTAGCCTAATATACCACAAAACAAAGCTAAATTATAAAGAGAGAGCCCTCTTTAGATGTAGGTTGGCTAGAACCTATATCTAAAAGATTGGTCTGTGGTTACCTCGGTCGTATTCCCTTTCTTACAACTTTTGGGGAACAACCTGAGTGATAACATCATTGACGACTCCGATGGGGAATGAATAATTGTTTGTTTGTTACTGCTGTTTATTTTCAAAACTACAGATGGAGCCTGAAGTTATCCAGGTAGCCATTGAAATTGCTTTTGCTATGCAATTGCAGGAGTAAATAAAAGCTGCTTCAGTCTATCTCCAATCAAGTTTTAGACTCTGAATAGTTGTCTCCAATATTTGATCAGTCCCTTGTTTTATTAAATCTTCAGGAAAGTTCAAACCCTCATATTTAAAACTTCCTAGAAAGATTCTGTCAAAGTTGTATCGTGCAAAATATTTCAAGAAAAACCAAAAAATATCTTCAGAAGGTGGCTCCAAAAAAGAAGACCCGTTACACCAGATCAAATCCAGATCCAAATCCCCCACCTGTGTTTCAAAATCCTAATTTGATTCCCAAGAAACTTAGAAGCCAACTAAGCCAAGAGCATTCTACTAGTCTACCCCTAGTTACACATCAATAGAACCTTACTCAATCTGTGCTTACTCCTGGAAAAGCACCAGTCATCTCTACCATTACTGCTGCTTCTCCTAGTTCACCTTCAGCATTTCAAACCATCTTTTCCACTCCCCCATACACAACACATATTTTAGCTACTATCCCTGCTCTTCTGGCTGTTACACTTATCCCTGCAAATATGGCAAACCGATATGCTCCCCTGTAATTACTTGCTAATCCAGGGGTTATGCCTCAAGATTATCAAAGCAAAATCACTTATTTTGATGGTACTGACACTTACACAGCGCAACAACACACCAATAAAATCATGGATTATTTTGAAAACTATGAGGTTGATGATGATGATGTAAGAATGAAAGTTTTTGTCCAAAGCTTAATTGGAGATGTAAGAACCTGGTTTAGGGCACTCCCTGCAAACGCTATCAATAATCTAGAGGCTCTTTATCAGACCTTCTTAAACAGATGGGAAAACAAAAAAGATCCCCTCCACATCTTATCAGAATATGAAAACTTAAAAAAAGATCCACAAGAAAGTGTGCAAGATTACTGCACCAGATTTAACAACACATACAATGCTATTCCTCAGAATCTAAGACCTCCACCAGACTTGGCCTTGATCAAATTCCCTGATGGATTTGAATCTGATATGGCATACCAGCTTAGAGAAAGAGCTCCTCGAAGCTTAGAAGACATGCAGAGCATAGCTGTCAGTGTTGAGGCCAACCTAATTTCCAAACGAGCTTGAGCCAGAGCTGAAAGAAGGATACCCATCAAAGACGAACCTTCTGCCTTTGAACAAAAATTAGATGTCATCATCAAAGGAATGGATAGACTTGGGGATAAGGTATAAACAATTGAAAGAAAATCATCTTGGGATGGTCAACCAAGTAATGCTGGAAGAAATCCAAACTTTAGAAAAAACCAGAACTCTAACATTGCAAAAACTGGCCCTGACCAAAACATTAGACCTCCATTTCAAGAAAACTATGCTGAAGTTTCAACTTCTAGTGAAACCACAGAAGACACCCAGATTAACTTAATGGGTTTCAATAGTGAACAACAAATTTTCCTAACCCAAGAGGATCAAGAGGCTCACACTCTGGGTCAATTCCAAATTCAATCAGGGGAATCGTTTGATTTTAAGGAGGGATATGACACAGCTGTCTATGAGGTTCACAAACAATATAATCTAAGAAGTAGGAGAATAGATGTCCCTCATGACAATAAACAGAAAGAAACCAAGCAACTCATGAAAGCTAAAATCAAAAACCCTCCTATTCAAATGCCTCAGGCAATTCCTAACTCAAATAGTCCAACAATTGAGGATGTTTCAGACAATCAACAACCAAATAAACAGTCTTCAACTTCCATTCCCTCCAAAGAAATTGTGGGAGAACCTCTAGAAATTGACATAGAAACAACTTCAGCTCATGACAACATTCCTGTAAAAGAGGTAGATACAGAAAATGCAAAAGACAAAGAAAACCTTGCTGCCCGAAATGCAAAAATTCAAATTGAAAAACCTTTCAACGTTGATACCGAAATAGATGTTAAAAATAGCCATTCCACTGTCAGAACTGGCTAAGCATTATGTCTATAGAGAAAAAATCAGCAGATCACTTCAAATTTCAGAAAGCAGAGATGCAGTAAATGTCCTTGAGGACGGACCAAAATTAATCTTTGGCCCTGAAGTAAACGGAAAATCGGTAGATGGAGGGGTTCCTCCATTCTATGTAAGTCTGAACGTTCATGATAAAATACTTCACAATGCAATGTTTGATTCTGGTGCTTCTCATAATTTAATGCCCAAATCCGTAATGGAGAAGTTGGATCTAGATATCACCAGGCCATACCAAGGCTTGTTCTCTTTTGATTCAAGTCAGGTTAGATGTCTAGGACTAATCAAAGAATTATGTGTATCATTAGTCCAACACCCAGCGAAAACAATTTTAATGGATGTGGTGGTAGTTGATATTCCACCCAAATATGGGATGTTGTTGTCTAGGTCTTGGGGACCAAAACTGCAAGGATCATTACAGTTGGACTTGTCTTATGCTACCATTTCAGTATTTGGGCAACCAAAGAAGTTATACAGAAAGACTTTGATGAAATACGTAGTGAGCAGTCAGGACAAACCCCATAATTTTCCCATCTATTCCATGCATTCTGATATGGACTCCTTCATAATATACAATGATGAAATCTACCCCCCAACTGATGTCAATACTTGGACTTTAGAGCAGAAAAAATTCATAAATGAAAAATCTAGCGCTGAAATCCAAGAAATTTCTGTGAACAATGGTACATAAACCAGCTGAAAATAAAGAAGTGTATCTGCCCATAAAACAAATCATTCAGACTCCAAATATTGACTATGATCATGAAACCCTTTGGTATTTGGAATTTGATGGATGAGTCAATAAACTAGGAGCAGGGGCAGGAATCTGGATACATAATATGGAAAATGATCATGTTGAAGGACATGCATACAGGTTGAGTTTTAGATGCGCTAATAACATAGCTGAATATGAAGCCCTCTTGCTGGGACTCAAAGTGATCAAAAGCTTAGGGGCAGTTAGGGTATCAATTTTGGGAGACTCTGACTTAGTCATTCAACAAATGAAAGGAAACTTGCTCACAAATGATCTCAGGTTAAGATCTTATAGAAGGGCAGCAATTGAAATACTCAATACCTTTCTAGAAACACAACTTGCCAAAATTCCAAGGAAACACAATTTACATGCTCACATTTTGGCAACATTTGCCAGCACTTGTAAACTTCCATTTGAGCCTAATCATCGTTTTACAGCTGAGATTAAACACAGAGCAAGTGTACCTGACAATGTAAAAAATTGGCAGGTGTTTGACAATGACACTCAGATTAATAATTTCCTGACCTTAAAAGCAGAATTTTCCAGCACCAATATAGACACAGGCACTGTTTGTGAAGTTGATCAAATAGACAAGACTGAAACACACATTTCAGCTAAAACAACAACTCAAATACTACATCCAACAAAATTTACCACCAAGGAGTTGCAGGAGCTTAAAGAAATAGACCTTGATGAAACTGTGGGAGGAGAATCTAAAGTTATTGATTTAAAGGACAATTATTTACCCATAGGATTAACTCCTCTGGAACACATTTTTTATTCAAATGATATTTCTAGGAAGCCCAAAATGCAGTCTCTAAATGCAGATATTGAGGACTGTAATATAGGAATTGAACAAAGTCCTAAAATGATAAAATTTTCCAAAATTTTGCCTCCTGATCAAAAGCTTAAATATGTTGAACTGTTCAAAGAATTTCCTGATGTTTTTGCATGGAGCTATGAGGATCTCAAGTCTTATGATACTTCTATGATTCAACATACAATACCCCTCAAGGAAACTCAAAAGCTTTTTAAACAGAAACTCAAAAGGGTCAACCCAGTACTCCTCCCTCTAATTGAAAAAGAAGTCAAAAGAATGTATGAGGCTAGAACAATTGCACCCATTAGATTTTCAGAATGGGTCTCTAATCTAGTGCCCACCAGGAAGAAAACAGGAGAAATCAGACTATGTGTTGATTTGAGAAATTTAAATAAAGTCTCTTTAAAAGACCACTACCCCTTACCTAAGATGGATCACATTTTACAAAGGGTAGTAGATGCCTCTAGGATTTCACTGTTGGATGGATTTTCAGGCTTCAACCGGATTTTAGTTCACCTTGATGATCAAGATAAGACTGCGTTTACAACACCTTGGGGAACTTTCAAATATGTGAAAATGCCATTTGGACTCAAGAATGCAGGGGCAACTTTTCAGCGTGCAATGGACATAGTTTTTGCTAAAGAAATTCATGATTTCCTAGTCATATACCTAGATGATCTCATTGCCTTTTCCAAATCAGACCAGCAACACTTAGATCATCTGAGACAAGTGTTTTTAATCTGCAGAAAATATTGTATATCACTAAATCCTAAGAAGTCATTATTT
Organism: Pinus taeda; assembly: GCA_000404065.3. Lineage (NCBI taxonomy): Eukaryota > Viridiplantae > Streptophyta > Pinopsida > Pinales > Pinaceae > Pinus > Pinus taeda. The sequence goes on from APFE031532091.1 coordinate 24,568, forward strand.
GGCCTAGAAGAAGGCAAACTGTTAGGCCACATAATCTCAAAAGATGGCGTAAGAATTGATCATGACAGAATACATGCCATTCTGCAAGTTCCTCACCCTAGAAATATCAAAGAACTTCAAGCTTTCCTAGGGAAGATCAAATTTTTAAGAAGATTCATACCCAATCTGGCTAAATTAATTAGATTGCTGAATAACATGTTGAAGAAACATTCCAAGGTAAAATGGACAATAGAAGCCAAACAAGCATTTGAAGAAATCAAAATGGCTTTGACTAGAACACCAATCCTTACCAGCCCAAAATTTGATAGAGACTTCATGATATTTTCCTTTGCCTCAGGGCATACTATCGCTGCTCTCTTACTACAAAAAGATGATCAAGGACATGAAAAACCCATAGCCTTCTTTAGCAAAGCACTGAGGGATGCACCTTTAAAATATCAGATCATGGAAAAACAGGCTTATGCCCTTGTAAAATCTATTAAGGACTTCAGAGTTTATATCTTATACTCTCATGTAATAGCTTACGTGCCAAATACTGTTGTTAAAGATATCCTAACTCAGGAAGGAATTGAAGGCAAACATGGCAAGTGGATAGCTAACATTTTGGAATATGACATTGAAATTAAATCAACAAATTTGATAAAAGGACAAGGATTAGCTAAACTTATGACTCAAACCAATTTTCAAGCCCTTGATATCAATGAATTGGATAATGAACAGGAGATGACGACTCCACATATCAATCAAGCCTTTTTACAATCACCTAGGTACTCTGATATAATTTATCTATTGCTAAACCTGTAAGCTCCTCCAGGGTTATCCAAAACCAAGAAAATATTTATGAAAATGAAAGCTTCAAAATTCTGTATTTTAGATGATGCTTTATTTTGGAAAAATCATGAAAGCATTTTACTAAATTGTTTAACAAAGAATGAAACTAACAAAGTGGTGAAAGAACTGCATGCAGGGGACTGTGGTGGACATTTGTATTGGAAATCAATTGCTAATAAAATACTAAGGGTTGGATTTTATTGGCCTACCATGTTTGCTGATGTAAATAAATTTGTAACTTCTCGCCATAAATGCCAAATCTTTGAAGGCAAGAGGAAACTTCTGTCTCTACCCCTTAAACCAATTTCTACTGAAAGACCATTTCAACAATGGGGGTTAGACTTTATTGGAGAAATCCATCCTCTCTCCTCCGGCCAACATAAATGGATCTTGACTGCCACTGACTATTTCAGCAAGTGGATAGAGGCCATCCCTTGTAGGCAAGCCTTTGAGAAAGCTGCAAAGACATAAGTTACCAGAGGAGCACTAGTGGCAAAACATGTTGGAAATTCTATAAACGTATTTCTGGTATCTTTTATATCCTTGGTAAATCAAAAGTCTTGGTACTATATGCCATAAAGCAAAGAATAGGAATGGATGAGAGTCACGCGGGGCAAAAATGTATCAAATAAAAATTAAATGCACCCGAGGAAGTCAGGGCAACAACGCAGAATATTAGTAGAAAACAGCTACCAGCCGACTCACCGAGCCTATAGTCAGCATATCTCACCAACTGAGCGGCCAACACAACAACATTTACTTCCTCATTTATTTCTTCACTGTTTTCAAGACTACGTTTCTCTATTTCTTGTAAAAGCAATAACTCATCAGTGGATATTATCTTCCTCAGATATTTTGTAATGTTTTTGCATAAATACCTCCCCATTCGAAGTATTCGGGGTTGTTGATACATTTCTCAGACTCCTCTGTAACTTTGAAATCTTTTGAATACAAAAGCTATTGGAATCCATTGTTGCTAGACTCTCTGGATGTGGAATTTGTGCTGAGAGCCATGTTACAGAATTCTTGAATCATTTCATGGATCAATAATTCTCTTCTAATTCGCGTTTTACTGTTTCTATGTTTACTATATCATATATGTTTCATGAACTAAATAATAGAGAAAAAGAATAACTCAGAATTTGCTTGTTTGCACTCTATGTTCAGTCTCCGTTATTTTTAATGTTTTCTTCAGAATTAGCATAAACATGAATTCTTAACTGCTCTTGTTTCCCCTGGTTCTCTCATATTGATTAAATACTAAGGAATTCTTAATTGCTTCTTGGTCATAATCATTCACTTTCCCTCTGTCAACATGATGAAGGATTCTTAATTTCCATTCACCCCCTGACTCCATTCCATCTGATTCCAGCCTATAAATTGTTCCATGATTGAATACCTTGCTCTGTAGTACCATCCTCAGTTAAAGAAACCATATCCAACAGTTCATCCTCATAGACTCCATTAGCCCAATGGACTGAACTTCTCAGACTTACACTCTTGTTCTACTGAATATCACCATCCAAAACTCAAAACAAAACCCTCGTACTTCATAACTAGCCTAATATACCACAAAACAAAGCTAAATTATAAAGAGAGAGCCCTCTTTAGATGTAGGTTGGCTAGAACCTATATCTAAAAGATTGGTCTGTGGTTACCTCGGTCGTATTCCCTTTCTTACAACTTTTGGGGAACAACCTGAGTGATAACATCATTGACGACTCCGATGGGGAATGAATAATTGTTTGTTTGTTACTGCTGTTTATTTTCAAAACTACAGATGGAGCCTGAAGTTATCCAGGTAGCCATTGAAATTGCTTTTGCTATGCAATTGCAGGAGTAAATAAAAGCTGCTTCAGTCTATCTCCAATCAAGTTTTAGACTCTGAATAGTTGTCTCCAATATTTGATCAGTCCCTTGTTTTATTAAATCTTCAGGAAAGTTCAAACCCTCATATTTAAAACTTCCTAGAAAGATTCTGTCAAAGTTGTATCGTGCAAAATATTTCAAGAAAAACCAAAAAATATCTTCAGAAGGTGGCTCCAAAAAAGAAGACCCGTTACACCAGATCAAATCCAGATCCAAATCCCCCACCTGTGTTTCAAAATCCTAATTTGATTCCCAAGAAACTTAGAAGCCAACTAAGCCAAGAGCATTCTACTAGTCTACCCCTAGTTACACATCAATAGAACCTTACTCAATCTGTGCTTACTCCTGGAAAAGCACCAGTCATCTCTACCATTACTGCTGCTTCTCCTAGTTCACCTTCAGCATTTCAAACCATCTTTTCCACTCCCCCATACACAACACATATTTTAGCTACTATCCCTGCTCTTCTGGCTGTTACACTTATCCCTGCAAATATGGCAAACCGATATGCTCCCCTGTAATTACTTGCTAATCCAGGGGTTATGCCTCAAGATTATCAAAGCAAAATCACTTATTTTGATGGTACTGACACTTACACAGCGCAACAACACACCAATAAAATCATGGATTATTTTGAAAACTATGAGGTTGATGATGATGATGTAAGAATGAAAGTTTTTGTCCAAAGCTTAATTGGAGATGTAAGAACCTGGTTTAGGGCACTCCCTGCAAACGCTATCAATAATCTAGAGGCTCTTTATCAGACCTTCTTAAACAGATGGGAAAACAAAAAAGATCCCCTCCACATCTTATCAGAATATGAAAACTTAAAAAAAGATCCACAAGAAAGTGTGCAAGATTACTGCACCAGATTTAACAACACATACAATGCTATTCCTCAGAATCTAAGACCTCCACCAGACTTGGCCTTGATCAAATTCCCTGATGGATTTGAATCTGATATGGCATACCAGCTTAGAGAAAGAGCTCCTCGAATCTTAGAAGACATGCAGAGCATAGCTGTCAGTGTTGAGGCCAACCTAATTTCCAAACGAGCTTGAGCCAGAGCTGAAAGAAGGATACCCATCAAAGACGAACCTTCTGCCTTTGAACAAAAATTAGATGTCATCATCAAAGGAATGGATAGACTTGGGGATAAGGTATAAACAATTGAAAGAAAATCATCTTGGGATGGTCAACCAAGTAATGCTGGAAGAAATCCAAACTTTAGAAAAAACCAGAACTCTAACATTGCAAAAACTGGCCCTGACCAAAACATTAGACCTCCATTTCAAGAAAACTATGCTGAAGTTTCAACTTCTAGTGAAACCACAGAAGACACCCAGATTAACTTAATGGGTTTCAATAGTGAACAACAAATTTTCCTAACCCAAGAGGATCAAGAGGCTCACACTCTGGGTCAATTCCAAATTCAATCAGGGGAATCGTTTGATTTTAAGGAGGGATATGACACAGCTGTCTATGAGGTTCACAAACAATATAATCTAAGAAGTAGGAGAATAGATGTCCCTCATGACAATAAACAGAAAGAAACCAAGCAACTCATGAAAGCTAAAATCAAAAACCCTCCTATTCAAATGCCTCAGGCAATTCCTAACTCAAATAGTCCAACAATTGAGGATGTTTCAGACAATCAACAACCAAATAAACAGTCTTCAACTTCCATTCCCTCCAAAGAAATTGTGGGAGAACCTCTAGAAATTGACATAGAAACAACTTCAGCTCATGACAACATTCCTGTAAAAGAGGTAGATACAGAAAATGCAAAAGACAAAGAAAACCTTGCTGCCCGAAATGCAAAAATTCAAATTGAAAAACCTTTCAACGTTGATACCGAAATAGATGTTAAAAATAGCCATTCCACTGTCAGAACTGGCTAAGCATTATGTCTATAGAGAAAAAATCAGCAGATCACTTCAAATTTCAGAAAGCAGAGATGCAGTAAATGTCCTTGAGGACGGACCAAAATTAATCTTTGGCCCTGAAGTAAACGGAAAATCGGTAGATGGAGGGGTTCCTCCATTCTATGTAAGTCTGAACGTTCATGATAAAATACTTCACAATGCAATGTTTGATTCTGGTGCTTCTCATAATTTAATGCCCAAATCCGTAATGGAGAAGTTGGATCTAGATATCACCAGGCCATACCAAGGCTTGTTCTCTTTTGATTCAAGTCAGGTTAGATGTCTAGGACTAATCAAAGAATTATGTGTATCATTAGTCCAACACCCAGCGAAAACAATTTTAATGGATGTGGTGGTAGTTGATATTCCACCCAAATATGGGATGTTGTTGTCTAGGTCTTGGGGACCAAAACTGCAAGGATCATTACAGTTGGACTTGTCTTATGCTACCATTTCAGTATTTGGGCAACCAAAGAAGTTATACAGAAAGACTTTGATGAAATACGTAGTGAGCAGTCAGGACAAACCCCATAATTTTCCCATCTATTCCATGCATTCTGATATGGACTCCTTCATAATATACAATGATGAAATCTACCCCCCAACTGATGTCAATACTTGGACTTTAGAGCAGAAAAAATTCATAAATGAAAAATCTAGCGCTGAAATCCAAGAAATTTCTGTGAACAATGGTACATAAACCAGCTGAAAATAAAGAAGTGTATCTGCCCATAAAACAAATCATTCAGACTCCAAATATTGACTATGATCATGAAACCCTTTGGTATTTGGAATTTGATGGATGAGTCAATAAACTAGGAGCAGGGGCAGGAATCTGGATACATAATATGGAAAATGATCATGTTGAAGGACATGCATACAGGTTGAGTTTTAGATGCGCTAATAACATAGCTGAATATGAAGCCCTCTTGCTGGGACTCAAAGTGATCAAAAGCTTAGGGGCAGTTAGGGTATCAATTTTGGGAGACTCTGACTTAGTCATTCAACAAATGAAAGGAAACTTGCTCACAAATGATCTCAGGTTAAGATCTTATAGAAGGGCAGCAATTGAAATACTCAATACCTTTCTAGAAACACAACTTGCCAAAATTCCAAGGAAACACAATTTACATGCTCACATTTTGGCAACATTTGCCAGCACTTGTAAACTTCCATTTGAGCCTAATCATCGTTTTACAGCTGAGATTAAACACAGAGCAAGTGTACCTGACAATGTAAAAAATTGGCAGGTGTTTGACAATGACACTCAGATTAATAATTTCCTGACCTTAAAAGCAGAATTTTCCAGCACCAATATAGACACAGGCACTGTTTGTGAAGTTGATCAAATAGACAAGACTGAAACACACATTTCAGCTAAAACAACAACTCAAATACTACATCCAACAAAATTTACCACCAAGGAGTTGCAGGAGCTTAAAGAAATAGACCTTGATGAAACTGTGGGAGGAGAATCTAAAGTTATTGATTTAAAGGACAATTATTTACCCATAGGATTAACTCCTCTGGAACACATTTTTTATTCAAATGATATTTCTAGGAAGCCCAAAATGTAGTCTCTAAATGCAGATATTGAGGACTGTAATATAGGAATTGAACAAAGTCCTAAAATGATAAAATTTTCCAAAATTTTGCCTCCTGATCAAAAGCTTAAATATGTTGAACTGTTCAAAGAATTTCCTGATGTTTTTGCATGGAGCTATGAGGATATCAAGTCTTATGATACTTCTATGATTCAACATACAATACCCCTCAAGGAAACTCAAAAGCTTTTTAAACAGAAACTCAAAAGGGTCAACCCGGTACTCCTCCCTCTAATTGAAAAAGAAGTCAAAAGAATGTATGAGGCTGGAACAATTGCACCCATTAGATTTTCAGAATGGGTCTCTAATCTAGTGCCCACCAGGAAGAAAACAGGAGAAATCAGACTATGTGTTGATTTGAGAAATTTAAATAAAGTCTCTTTAAAAGACCACTACCCCTTACCTAAGATGGATCACATTTTACAAAGGGTAGTAGATGCCTCTAGGATTTCACTGTTGGATGGATTTTCAGGCTTCAACCGGATTTTAGTTCACCTTGATGATCAAGATAAGACTGCGTTTACAACACCTTGGGGAACTTTCAAATATGTGAAAATGCCATTTGGACTCAAGAATGCAGGGGCAACTTTTCAGCGTGCAATGGACATAGTTTTTGCTAAAGAAATTCATGATTTCCTAGTCATATACCTAGATGATCTCATTGCCTTTTCCAAATCAGACCAGCAACACTTAGATCATCTGAGACAAGTGTTTTTAATCTGCAGAAAATATTGTATATCACTAAATCCTAAGAAGTCATTATTTGGCCTAGAAGAAGGCAAACTGTTAGGCCACATAATCTCAAAAGATGGCGTAAGAATTGATCATGACAGAATACATGCCATTCTGCAAGTTCCTCACCCTAGAAATATCAAAGAACTTCAAGCTTTCCTAGGGAAGATCAACTTTTTAAGAAGATTCATACCCAATCTGGCTAAATTAATTAGATTGCTGAATAACATGTTGAAGAAACATTCCAAGGTAAAATGGACAATAGAAGCCAAACAAGCATTTGAAGAAATCAAAATGGCTTTGACTAGAACACCAATCCTTACCAGCCCAAAATTTGATAGAGACTTCATGATATTTTCCTTTGCCTCAGGGCATACTATCGCTGCTCTCTTACTACAAAAAGATGATCAAGGACATGAAAAACCCATAGCCTTCTTTAGCAAAGAACTGAGGGATGCACCTTTAAAATATCAGATCATGGAAAAACAGGCTTATGCCCTTGTAAAAGCTATTAAGGACTTCAGAGTTTATATCTTATACTCTCATGTAATAGCTTACGTGCCAAATACTGTTGTTAAAGATATCCTAACTCAGGAAGGAATTGAAGGGAAACGTGGCAAGTGGATAGTTAACATTTTGGAATATGACATTGAAATTAAATCAACAAATTTGATAAAAGGACAAGGATTAGCTAAACTTATGACTCAAACCAATTTTCAAGCCCTTGATATCAATGAATTGGATAATGAACAGGGGATGATGACTCCACATATCAATCAAGCCTTTTTACAATCACCTAGGTACTCTGATATAATTTATGTATTGCTAAACCTGTAAGCTCCTCCAGGGTTATCCAAAACCAAGAAAATATTTATGAAAATGAAAGCTTCAAAATTCTGTATTTTAGATGATGCTTTATTTTGGAAAAATCATGAAAGCATTTTACTAAATTGTTTAACAAAGAATGAAACTAACAAAGTGGTGAAAGAACTGCATGCAGGGGACTGTGGTGGACATTTGTATTGGAAATCAATTGCTAATAAAATACTAAGGGTTGGATTTTATTGGCCTACCATGTTTGCTGATGTAAATAAATTTGTAACTTCTCGCCATAAATGCCAAATCTTTGAAGGCAAGAGGAAACTTCTGTCTCTACCCCTTAAACCAATTTCTACTGAAAGACCATTTCAACAATGGGGGTTAGACTTTATTGGAGAAATCCATCCTCTCTCCTCCGGCCAACATAAATGGATCTTGACTACCACTGACTATTTCAGCAAGTGGATAGAGGCCATCCCTTGTAGGAAAGCCAATGATTCACTAATCATGCAATTCTTAGAAACCAATATCCTGTCCAGATTTGGTTGTCCTAAAAAGATTATAACTGACAATGTTGCTGCCTTCAAATCTAAGAGAATGATAAATTTCTGTCACAAGTACCACATTACCTTAGGTCACTCCACAACCTATTACCCTCAAGGTAATGGTTTAGCTGAGTCATCCAATAAAAGCCTGATCAATATCATTAAGAAAGTATTGGAAGAAGACAGGAAAAACCGGCATAAGAAGCTTATCAACGCATTATGGCCTGACATATTGACTACAAAGAGATCCATTGGAACAAGCCCCTATGAATTGGTTTATGGCATGGAGGTTATTTTTCCTACATCTTTGGGAGTCTCGGTGATGAAGTTGCTACAAGAAGTGCAGACAGAACCTAATGACATTCAGAGAAGGATCAATCAGACTATTCATCTACAATAGACCAGAGAGGAAGTATATAAGAGATCTCAAGTGTTACATGAAAAGCTTAAGAAGATATTTGATAGGAGTACTAAGACAGAGGATTTCTATATTGGAGACAAGGTTTTGAAATGGGACTCAAGAAAAGAAGACAAAGGAAAACATGGGAAATTTGACTTCCTATGGAGGGGACCTTTCATCATCTAGGTTGTACAAGGAAACAATACTTACTTTTTAAAGAGCCTGGATGGTACAGAAGCAGAGGGAGGGCCAGTTAATGGCCGGATGCTCAAGCACTATTTTGATCCGGCTGCCTGAGGTATTTTTGTCTTAACTTGTACATACTTTATATTTAATAATGTCTAGGCCTGGATTGGACAACAAGTTTGTTGAAGTTAAAGCTCGAAGTGAAGGCCCTAAGCTCTACAACTACAACTATTACAAATATAATAAAGCAACGAGCAGAAGCAGATTTCAGAGAAAAAACACAGATATAATTGTTTGGATCAGCTCATGAGAGATGTATATATCTTACATAGTCCTCTGAACAGTTTGTCCACTTATAGCAAGGGAAAATTTCAGAATGCAGCAAGAATTGTACATAAGGCCATCTAACCTGCTATTCTTGACTTTTTATCAATAAAAGCCATCCCCAAGTGGAGCCACTGTTAGGTTCCTATACCAATAAGTGTCATTTTTCATGATTGACATTGAAGAGCTCTAATATGTTCATACTTTTTGGCTGGTTGCAAAGGTTTTCCATATTCGCAAGAAATCAAAAAAGTTAACAAATGTAAAGAGGGTATGACCTAAAGGAAAAATCAAAGGGTAAGAAAAATGAAATGGTCAAGAAAATGAAAGAAATGAACCCCAAACAAAGGACCATGAAAGTGTGCAAGTCCAAAATGCCACTACTGTTCTATTTTTGCAAAAATTTGATGGTGGAAAACTTGTTCATTTATGCCACCATGGATGGATGGCCAAACAGTTTAATCTTGGCCAGTCCATGTGTAAATTTACTTGTCTTAGAGATAGAGAAATAATACCTGTCCAAACTGTTCAATCTTGGCAGGTGAATAGCCAGGTAGTGAAGCAAAGGAGCTCAACTGCTTAATCTGAGCCCTTGGAAGAAATAAGGTTTGATGTTGATAGGTTTCTCATGTAAAGAAAAGAAAAGCTGAAAAAGGGCTTGCCAGTGCAAATGCACCCAAAGACAAAAGAAGAAAAAATGTTAGATACAGTAGGCTGGGTAGGTAGTTTTGATGTTGTAGAAGCATGCTTATGGTTAATTTTGTTTTTCAAAGATGTTTATCTAATTGTTATTATGAGTACCATAACAGTTGTTTGGTTACAGTTCAAGTAAGGCATGTCTAACTTCCCCTCACCCTTTTCCCAAAATCACTTACTAACCTCCCCACAAGGATATTGAGATCTGCTCAGTACTCATAAAAATCACTCCATTTCATGAAAGAACCTAAGTAAAACCACATTCTTACTTTAGACAACAAGCGACATTTCTTTTGTAAAACCCTGTTTTCCCATTAAGCCTAAGTTTCCTAAACAATAAACTTAGCGCTTTTCCACTCATTTCTACATATTTACTTTAACATTATTATCTAAATCCCACCCTATCACCTATCCCGTATTATATATATATATATATAATAAAAACCACCGAATATTATTATTCCCACCCTTGCTAAATTATAGCCATATGTTAACGTTTTACAGGGGATTAAAGGTTTATCATAGACCTTGTAATAACCCTTTGCGTGCGAACATGGGATTTATTTAATATTTGGTTAAGTAAATAAACAAACCTGCAGCCCCGATAACCAAAGGTAATACCCCCCAAAACATAAAAAAACGTTGATTTAATTGATGGGCCCCGTGCGGTAGCCTTTCGCCAGCTCTAGTGACCGCCAGCTCTCGGATCTGGGCCCGCCCATCCAACAGCCTAGACCTATATCGCGACCCCCTCCGTTGCCAATGTTTACCGCCCGGGGAATGGTGGTATTGCCGCTCGTACCAGGGACACGCGACACCCTCCCGCTGTGATCGTTGCCCCTCCGCCCGAAACTGCTTGAGCCCATAAGCAGTGCGGGCCAAAACCACTTACTGCCCGCTGACCCCCCCCCCGCCCCCACTGACGTCATCGCCGCGTTACCGCCACATCACCCCGCTACATGACAAACCATTCCGTCATGCTGACTTCACCCAATCGAAAAGCGCCAAAAAACCTCGTAAAGTCAATTTTTGTTAAAAAGTCTCGAAATGTCGTTTTCGCTCATTTTGTATTCAATCTTACGCGAAAACTGGTGCATGTAGACCACATCCAAATCAGTTGCTCGACCATACAGTCCGCCACCCAGCCAAATAGAGTCCACAATCCTGTTCTCTAGCTCGTCCCGCAACCTGCAAACTACACAGTTCGTCTTCAAAGACAGGTATTTACCTTAATTCGGTTTCCAAACCCTGTGAATTTTAGTTTTCTTTGCAAATTTTCCAAAGGAGCCAAAGTCAAGTTTAATTCACCGTATTGCCTTCAAATAAGCGCACCAGAACCACTGTTATTTTGCCCATTTTCCTACAGAAGCCCCACCCCCAGTTTAAAAATACAAAACCAAAAATGGAAGCTCCAGTGGCCCTCAATGTCGCTCCCCTCAATGCACCTTACAAAGAGTCAGAGTGGTTGCCCTTGGCTGATAGAGATTTTCAAATGCAAGACTTAGTTGGGGACAAAACCACCTTCAGGCATTTTGTGAAATTAGGAACAATCACCGAAGTAACTCTGATCTTTATGGTATATGGGAATCCAACATGCCTATCTACTACCTCCCCTCAGTAAATGTATTCCCAGATGTTATCCACCTATGTTGTGCCAATTATGAACCTACTCAGAGAGCAGTTATGACACCAACTAGAACTGTCCTCTTTTATATAACCCCCGAGTCCATAAATGAGATGCTACACTTCAAACCCACTCAACCTCTAGCTCCTCTTTCTATGGGATTCTTGTTTGAGTAGGGCCCCAAACTGCCCAATTCAGAGATAACCCAGATTTCTCAAACATTTATGAGACCAGATTGCCAGCTCAAAGAGCCACCTCCCTATGTCCATGCTTGGTTCAATGAAGTTGGAAAATTCATTATTGATATGATATCCTATATTGTGGGATTTAAGACAAGTGAGTATGTTGATGAGACCACATTAGTTTTGTTGTCCATATTTACTCCAGGACAACGCCCTGCTGTCAAATATGACTATGCTACATTCATTGCCAACAAGATCCATGACCAATTATTGGGTCTAGACAGAGAAGGAGTCTTCAAGTACTAATCCTATATATCATCTGTTCTTATACTATCAAACAAACAATTTTCAGTTTCCTATCAGAAAATTGGATTCCAAAGGAGAGAGAAGGTTTGTGATATTTTGGACCTCAGTCTTCCACCATGTTGCTGACTCTCCTTACACCTACTGTGAATTCATTGACATGTTTATACATCCGGTCTCTTCTCTACTGATGAGAACTCCTCCTCCTAGACTCTCTGGTGATATGCAGAAGATTTTATAGCTTTCCAAAAACTACAGAATAGGTGACTGGTACTTCTACCAGAATCACACCAAAATCAGAACATATGGCTATGAGCTGTGCCCTTATAAGTTGCCCAAATATGTGCCTATGAGACTGTTTGCACTAGAGTATTTCAGGGAAATTATCAATGCAGATTTAACTCACTTTCACAGTGCAAAGAAAAAGGCCCAGCTAAGAATAAAAAACCAGTTAGGTCCCTTTATCATTAACAAGAAGGAAGCCTGGGCAGATGCTGATAAGATATTGGGGGAAGAACTGAAACTAAAGAGAGGTTTTTTGTGGGTGCCTTATGATCCAAATGGCTTTATAAGTGATAGGAGAGTAAAATACAGGCCATCAGCCTATAAACATTCTAGGCTCCCTGAAATAGAGCAATTTTCCAATCAGGATGAGTGGGTAGAAGGTACATTGGTAGAGCAACTTACTCAGCAAGAAGTGATGGAACAAGCTATGAAAAATATTTAAAAGACTCTTGACCTGGACTCTTTTGGACAGGTATTTTTCAAGCTGCCTCAGGAAACAGGAGTGGGCACATCCGCTGCTGGAACTTCTCAGCACCCTACAAAAGAAAGCACTACACCAGCTACAAGGACATCAAAGGGCAAAGAAGTAACATGCACAAAACATCAAGCAATGACAGACCAGCCAACAACAGCAAAGGAACAGGTCCAAGGGAAAATTCCCCATGCCCAGACCAAAGCACCAGAGATACCAACTTTACATACTCCTCTAAATGAGGAAAAAGGCAAGAAAAGAGACAGGGAAGAAGGCACACCTATGAGTGGACTAGCAGAGCAACCAGGGGCAAAAAGGAAAAGAATTAATCCTCTATCTGAAGAGGAAATCATTGAAGAAACAATAGAAAGTCTAGGAGGTGAGAGGGCAACCAGCCCACAGATATCCCCAGTGATAGAAACATCCACCAACTCTTGCAGGCAAGACATAGAAAGACAACATAGTGTGGAAGTTTCATCCATAAGGCCGCAAAGCAAGCAAGGTTCTGATATCAAAAGAACCTTCACGGACATAAAGGCTCAGAATGACCCACTGAGGTTGCAATATAATCAATTTCTCAAAATGACCCCCACCAACCAGCAGAGGTTAATGTCTACATATGACATTAAAGAAGGTAAAATAATATTGAGCCACTTTAAGCCTAAAGTGCAACAGCCAGAGTCAGCAGCTGACTACATCAGGAAAAATCTGGAGGTCCTTGCCAAAGACATTCATTCAATGGACCAGATTGAGTTGCACAAACAAACTGGAGAGATGGTTTACTCCACATTGGCAGATAAGGAAATGTTGGCTCATAAATTGCAAAACTCATTAAACAACACCTCTGCCCAACTAGATTTTGAGAAGGCATCTTCTTTACCCAAGGACAACAGGATAAAGTCATTGGAAGATATTACCATTGAGCTGGGACATGATGCCAAGGATGCCAAAGGAATAAAAGCATTGATTGAGAAGAAGGAAGAGGACATTGTTGCCCTCAGAAAACAATTGAAGCTGCCTACCACTATGCATCCACAAACTACAGAGGTTGTGCAACAAAAAGCAGAGGAGGACATGATGGACTCGCTGATGAGGATGAATCAAAGATTAAGTGAGACAGAGCAGGCATTGGAGAAAGTATTACAAGAAAAACAGGGAGAGTCGACCTCCCAGTCACCTGAAATAGCTCCAACAGTCACAACTGCCCCTCCTACAGGTATAACAACAATGCTTCCCACTGTCGCGGCATCAACAACAGAAACAACTACAGCTACCCCAACAACAACAACAAGAAGTACCACCATGAACATAAAGAAATTAATAAAAGCCATGGAAGAGCTAAAACTCCAAGTGTCAGAATTAAAAGAGGCCAAAGAGAAGTTGGCAAAGTTGGAAATAAGCTATGACAAATCCAAAATGACTGTAGTAGAGAAGGCACGGGAGGTGAAGGCATTAGAGAACAAAGTGAAAGCATTGGAAAATGACCTCTCTTTAGATAAGCCTATGGGAGAAATCAAAGGCATTATGTGGGATAATATCAGTCAATCCATTTGTAATGTATGGAGATCTATTCAGACTATTTATGAGTAGATTGACTTAATAGCAGTAGCCCAAGTGGAAATTCAAAAGGCCATAACTTTACAGGGACATATGCTCGAACATGCCAACAGGCTAATCCATTTTGTGAACACCAAGATCAGTGAAGAACTAGCAGCACTAGACATCAGAGACAGGACAAACACCATTCTAACAATCAAAAGAGTTCTGACCATGAGAACCCTGATGTAGAATTTGGAGAGGAGGTGCCAGGACATGCAAGTGGAGATAGATTCTTTTATAGAAAAATTTGCAGTTTTGCATGAAAAGGGCTTGCCAAGTTTGTTGGGAAGTAATGAATTCCTGCTGAGACAAGTTGAGTACACACACAAGTTAAATAAACATGCTGCTGATCAAGTAAATGATTCATGAAGTACTTCAAGAGAAAAGGCCCTTCCATATGGCCAAACCCTCTACAACAACTTGGAAAATCTATTTTATATTGAACATGAAGTGAAACATCTTTTTTCAGTCCAGCCTAACTTCTATAGGTACACAGACACTGATGAGACTTTGAGAAAGCTGCAAAGACATAAGTTACCAGAGGAGCACTGGTGGCAAAACATGTTGGAAATTCTATAAACATATTTTTGGTATCTTTTATATCCTTGGTAAATCAAAAGTCTTGGTACTATATGCCATAAAGCGGAGAATAGGAATGGATGAGAGTCATGCGGGGAAAAAATGTATCAAATCAAAATTAAATGCACCCGAGGAAGTCGGGGCAGCAGCGCGGAATATCAGTAGAAAATAGCTACCAGCTACAGTCAACATATCTCACCAACTGAGCGGCCAACACAACAACATTTACTTCCTCATTTATTTCTTCACTGTTTTCAAGATTACGTGTCTCTGTTTCTTGTAAAAACAATAACTCATCAATAGATATTATCTTCCTCAGATATTTTGTAATTTTTTTGCATAAATACCTCCCCATTTGAAGTATTCGGGGTTGTTGATACATTTCTCAGACTCCTCTGTAACTTTGAAATCTTCTGAATACAACAGTTGTTGGAATCCATTGTCGCTGGACTCTCTGCATGTGGAATTTGTGCTGAGAGCCATGTTACAGAATTCTTGAATCATTTCATGGATCAATAAGTCTCTTCTAACTTGTGTTTTATTGTTTCTATGTTTACTATATCATATATGTTTCATGAACTAAATAAAAAGAGAAAAATAATAACTCATAATTTGCTTGTTTGCACTTTGTGTTTAGTCTCTGTTATTTTTAATGTTTTCTTCAGAATTAGCATAAACATGAATTCTTAAATGCTCTTGTTTCCCCTGGGTCTCTCATATTGATTAAATACTAAGGAATCCTTAATTTCTTCTTGGTCATCATCATTCACTTTCCCTCTATCAACATGATGAAGGATTCTTAATTTCCCTTCACCCCCTGACTCCATTCCATCTGATTCCAGCCTATAAATTGTTCCATGATTGAATACCTTGCTTTGTAGTACCATCCTCAGTTAAACAAACCATATCCAGCAGTTCATCCTGATAGACTCCATTAGCCCAATGGACTGAAATTCTCAGACTTACACTCATGTTCTACTGAATATCACCGTCCAAAACTCAAAACAAAACCCTCGTACTTCATAACTAGCTTAATATACCAAAAAACAAAGCTAAATTATAAAGAGAGAGCCCTCTCTAGATGCAGGTTGGCTAGAACCTGTATCTAAAAGATTGGTCTGTGGTTACCTCGGCCGTATTCCCTTTCTTACAACTTTTGGAGAACAACCTGAGTGATAACATCATTGGTGACTCCGATGGGGAATGAATAATTGTTTGTTTGTTACTGCTGTTTATTTTCAAAACGACAGATGGAGCCTGAAGTTAGCCAGGTAGCCGTTGAAACTGATTTTGCTATGCAATTGCAGGAGTAAATAAAAGCTGCTTCACTCTATCTCTAATCAAGTTTTAGACTTTGAATAGTTGTCTCGAATATTTGGCCAGTCCCTTGTTTTATTAAATCTTCAGGAAAGTTCAAACCCTCATATTTAAAACTTCCTAGAAAGATTCTATCAAAGTTGTATCCTGCAAAATATTTCAAGAAAAACCAAAAAATATCTTCAAAAGCTGGCTCCAAAAAAGAAGACTCGTTACACTGGATAAAATCCATATCGAAATCCCCCACCTGTGTTTCAAAATCCTAATTTGATTCCCAAGAAACTTAGAAGCCAACAAATCCAAGAACATTCTTCTTGTCTACCACTAGTTACACATCAGCAGAACCTTACTCAATCTGTGCTTACTCCTGGAAAAGCACCAGTCCTCTACCATTACTGCTACTTCTCCTAGTTCACCTTCAGCATTTCAAAACATCTTTTCCACTCCCCCATCCACAACACATATTTTAGCTGCTATACCTGCTCTTCCGGCTGTTACACTTATCACTGCAAATATGGCAAACCGATATGCTCCCCTGCAATTACCTGCTAATCCAGGGGCTATGCCTCAAGATTATCAAAGAAAAATCACTTATTTTGATGGTACTGGCACTTACACATCTCAATAACACACCAAGAAAATCATGGATTATTTTGAAAACTATGAGGTTGATGATGATGATGTAAGAATGAAAGTTTTTGTCCAAAGCTTAATTGGATATGTAAGAAGCTGGTTTAGGGCACTCCCTTTAAACACTATCAATAATCCAGAGGCTCTTTATCAGACCTTCTTAAACAGATGGGAAAATAAAAAAGATGCCCTCCACATCTTATCAAAATATGAAAACTTAAAAAGATTACTGCACCAGATTTAACAATGCATACAATGCTATTCCTTAGAATCTAAGACCTCCACCAGAATTGGGCTTGATCAAATTCCCTGATGGATTTGACTCTGATATGGCATACCAGCTTAGGGAAAGAGCTCCTCGAAGTTTAGAAGACATGCAGAGCATAGCTGTCAGTGTTGAGGCAAACCTAATTTCCAAACGAGCTCGAGCCAGAGCTGAAAGAAGGATACCCATCAAAGAAGAAGCTTTTGCCTTTGAACAAAAATTAGATGCCATCATCAAAGGAATGGATAGACTTGGGGATAAGGTATAAACAATTGAAAGAAAATCATCTTGGGATGGTCAACCAAGTAATGCTGGAAAAAATCCAAACTTTAGAAAAAACCAGAATTCTAACATTGCAAAGACTGGCCCTGACCAAAACATTAGACCTCCATTTCAAGAAAACTATGCTGAAGCTTCAACTTCTAGTGAGCCCACAGAATGCACCCAGATTAACTTAATGGGTTTCAATAGTGAACAACAAATTTTCCTAACCCAATAGGATCAAGAGGCTCACACTCTGGGGCAGTTCCAAATTCAATCAAGGGAATCATTTGATTTTAAGGAGGGATATGACACAACTGTCTATGAAGTTCACAAACAATATAATCTAAGAAATAGGAGAATAGATGTCCCTCATGACAATAAACAGAAAGAAACCAAGAAACCATCAAAGCTAAAATAAAAAACCCTCCTATTCAAACTCCTCCTAAGGCAATTCCTAACTCAAACAGTCCAAAAACTGAGGATGTTTCAGACAATCAACAACCAAATAAGCAGTCTTCAACTTCCATTCCCTCCAAAGAAATTGTGGGAGAACCTCTAGAAATTGACATAGAAACAACTTCAACTCATGACAACATTCCTATAAAAGAGGTAGATACAGAAAATGCAACATAAAACCTTGCTGCCCGAAATGCAAAAATTCAAACTGAAAAACCTTTCAACCTTGAGACCGAAATAGGCAAGTTAACAATAGCCATTCCACTGTCAGAACTGGCTAAGCATCATGTCTATAGAGAACAAATCAGCAGATCACTTCAAATTTCAGAAAACAGAGATGTAGTAAATGTGCTTGATGACCAACCAGAATTAATCTTTGGCCCTGAAGTAAGCGGAAAATCAGTAGATGGAGGGGTTCCTCCATTCTATGTAAGTCTGAACATTCATGATAAAATACTTCACAATGGAATGTTTGATTCCGATGCTTCTCATAATTTAATGCCCAAATCCGTAATGGAGAAGTTGGATCTAGATATCACCAGGCCATACAAAGACTTGTTCTCTTTTGATTCAAGTCAGATTAGATATCTAGGACTAATCAAAGACTTATGTGTATCATTAGTCCAATACCCAGCCAAAACAATTTTAATGGATGTGGTGGTAGTTGATATTCCACCCAAATATGGGATGTTGTTGTCTAGGTCTTGGGGAGAAAAACTGCAAGGATCATTACAGTTGGACATGTCCTATGCTACCATTTCAGTATTTGGGCAATCAAAGAAGTTATACAGAAAGACTTTGATGAAATACGTAGTGAGAAGTAAGGAGAAACCCCAGAATTTTCCCATCTATTCCATGCATTCTGATATGGACTCTTTCATACTATACAATGATGAAATCTACCCCCCAACTGATGTCAATACTTTGGCTTTAGAGCAGAAAAAATTCATAAATGAAAAATCTAGTGCTAAAATCCAAGAAATTTCTGTGAATAATGGTACATCAGACCACCAAGAAAAACCAGCTGAAAATAAAGAAGTGTATCTGCCCATTAAACAAATCATTCAGACTCCAAATACTGACTATGATCATGAAACCCTTTGGTATTTGGAATTTGATGGATGAGTCAATAAACTAGGAGCAGGGGCAGGAATCTGGATACATAATATGGAAAATGATCATGTTGAAGGACATGCATATAAGTTGAGTTTTAGATGCACTAATAACATAGCTGAATATGAAACCCTCTTGCTGGGACTCAAAGTGATCAAAAGCTTAGGGGTAGTTAGGGTATCAATTTTGGGAGACTCTGACTTAGTCATTCAACAAATGAAAGGAAACTTCCTCACAAATGATCTCAGGTTAAGATCTTATAGAAGGGCAGCAATTGAAATACTCAATACCTTTCTAGAAACACAACTTGCCAAAATTCCAAGGAAACACAATTTACATGCTCACATTTTGGCAACATTTGCCAGCACTTGCAAACTGCCATTTTATCCTAATCATCGTTTTACAGCTGAGATTAAACACAGAGCAAGTGTACCTGACAATGTAAAAAATTGGCAGGTGTTTGACAATGACACTCAGATTAATAATTTCCTGACCTTAAAAGCATAATTTTCCAGCACCAATATAGACACAGGCACTGTTTGTGAAGTTGATCAAATAGACAAGACTGAAACACACATTTCATCTGAAACAACAACTCAAATACTACATCCAACAAAATTTACCACCAAAGAGTTGCAGGAGCTTAAAGAAATAAACCTTGATGAAACTGTGGGAGGAGAATCTAAAGTTGTTGATTTAAAGGACAATTATTTACCCATAGGAAACTCCTCTGGAACACATTTTTGATTCAAATGATATTTCTATGAAGCCCAAAATGCAGTCTCTAAATGCAGATATTGAGGACTGTAATATAGGAATTGAACAAAGTCCTAAAATGATAAAATTGTCTAAAATTTTGCCTCCTGATCAAAAGCTTAAATATGTTGAACTGTTCAAAGAATTTCACGGACATAAAGGCTCAGAATGACCCACTGAGGTTGCAACTTTATAATCAATTTCTCAAAATGACCCCCACCAACCAGCAGAGGTTAATGTCTGCATATGACATTAAAGAAGGGAAAATAATCTTGAGCCACTTTAAGCCTAAAGTGCAATAGCCACAGTCAGCAGCTGACTACATCAGGACAAATCTAGAGGTCCTTGCGAAAGAAATTCATCCAATGGACCAGATTGAGTTGCACAAACAAACTGGAGAGATGGTCTACTCCACATTGGCAGATAAGGCAATGTTGGCTCATAAATTGAAAAACTCATTAAACAACACCTCCAACCAACTAGATTTGGAGAAGGCATCTTATTTAGCCAAGGACAACAGGATAAAGTCCTTGGAAGATATTATCCTTGAGCTGGGACATGATCCCAAGGATGCCAAATGAATAAAAGCATTGATTAAGAAGAAGGAAGAGGACATTGCTGCCCTCAAAAAACAATTGAAGCTGCCTACCACTATGCATCCACAAACTACAGAGGTTGTGTAGCAAAAAGCAAAGGAGGACATGATGGACTTGCTGACGAGGATGAATCAAAGATTAAGTGAGACAGAGCAAGCATTGGAGAAAGTATTACAAGAAAAGCATGGAGAGTCGACCTCCAAACCACTTGAAATAGCTCCAACGGTCACAACTACCCCTCTTACAGGTATAACAACAGTGCTTCCCACCGTCCCGGCATCAACATTAGAAACAACTACAGCTACCCCAGCAACAGCAACAAGTAGTACCACCATGACCACAGAGCAATTAATAAAGGCCATGGAGGAGCTAAAACTCCAAGTGTTAGAATTAAAAGAGGCCAAAGAGAAGTTGGCAAAGTTGGAAATAAGCTATGACAAATCCAAAATCACTGTAGCAAAAAAGACAAGGGAGGTGAAGGCATTAGAGAACAAAGTGAAAGCATTGGAAAATGACCTCTCTTTAGATAAGCCTATGGGAGAAATCAAAGGCATTCTGTGAGCTAACATCAGTTAATCCATTTGTAATGTATAGAGATCTATTCAGACTATTTATGAGCAGATTGACTTAATAGCAGTAGCCCAAGTGGAAATTCAAAAGGCCATAAATTTACTGGGACATATGCCTGAATAGGCCAACAGGATAATCCATTTTTTGAACACCAAGACCAGTGAAGAACTAGCAGCGCTGGACTTCGAATGGGGAGGTATTTATGCAAAAAACATTACAAAATATCTGAGGAAGATAATATCTATTGATGAGTTATTGCTTTTACAACTTTTGGGGAACAACCTGAGTGATAACACACTCAATCACAGTGGGTTTACATATTTGACTTCATTATTACATCAACCTCCCAATCACAGTGGGGTTGCAAATTACATCACATGCCCATAAAGGCTTGACCATAATAGTCCATACACGATTGAATTTTACAATGCCTTTACATCAAATGACATATATAACCAAGACAAAATACCTCTATATTGAGGCAACAAGACCAATAATCTTCAGCAACCATCATATACTATGTAGATTTGCACCATAAGCATCTATTAGTAGTAATATGGACAACAACATGCACTTCTTCACCATTAATCAAGAACTTCAACAATATAAGTAGAATCACCATTATTAAGCATCGTCATGTACGAAGGAAACATAATGTCAAAAATTCATTATTAGAAGCATATAAAATGCTCCCCTTGAACATGTGTCATCTTTGTAGATTGTACTTAACCAATTCTAGAACCATGAAGCAAAATTGAAGCTTGTTTCTTCATCATACCAAGATATACGCGATTGTTTAGTTTAGAAATCATGTATATACACTACCTATCTTCATAGGATCCACGTACAAAAAGTGAAATACTAAAATTTCACACCTTTAGCTCCCCCTGAGTCTGTTATCTCTGTACCTGTGTATTGTTACTATAGCAGAGGCACTATATGTAGTATAAGTAACATGAAAATAAAAAAACAACCATTGGAGTCATCATCAAGGCACATATGTATTACTCCCTTTGAGATTACACAACACTGATCCTGAGGACCTGATAATCATCTTCTGCTCTCATGAGGTCAAGTACCTCATACCAATTTTGCAGTCACTTTTAAAAGTATTATTTTAATGAATAATGGACTGCAATGGGAACCATCTTATTTTTTTTCCGAGTCAGAATCTTTCTCATATCTGTGAGAATTTCATTTTTCAAACGCATATAATTTGTTTGGATTTCTATATCCTCTTTCTATGACTTTTCCAGTTACTTCATTCATAACCTTACACTTGGTTGATGTAAACACAATTATATTTCCCTTATCTTCCATTTGACCTACACTTAGAATATTTTGCTTTAGCCCTTGAACTAATAAAGCATCAGTTGCTCCTCTAGTTTTATCAATTCTGGCTTTACCTTGTCCCAGTACTTTTGTTAAAACATTAGTTCCAAGAATAACATTAACGTGTTGGTTTTTCCTTAGAGACTACATTTTACTCTTATCTCTAGTCATGTGATGAGATCATCCACTATCTATGTACCATTCATCTTCATCTTCAAATGAGAAGAGAGCAAGACCACACCTTATATGTTCTTCTTCTTCTTGCTTATTATGAGAAATGTTGGTGATCCATCTTTTTGAGGTCTTCTAACAATAATGTTCTTATCCGGTTTCTTACCATGTTGTCTGCAACGATCCATAGATTTGTTCCTGCATTATTTTGCTACATGCCCAAACTTGTTACATGCATAACATTTTATATGTTTCATATTCCTTCTATTGCAATCAATGGATTTGTGACCAAACATGTTGCAAGAAAAACAATATCCCTTAAAGTACATTGAAGCTAATGATCTTTCCGTGAGACGATTATTAGCTTGAGACATTCTACTTCTACAATTGGCTGCAACGTGTCTATAATTATGACATATAAGACATTCAACATTATTGATCAAAGGAGAAAATCGATTAACACTTCTATAGTTAGGAGTAAATTATTTCCTTGGTTGTTGATGAGTCTGAATTTTTATCTCTTTGTTGAGCATTTCAGATTTTGCATTAGAATTCCTTGCCTTAGCTTGTGAACTAGATTCTCCTTCAATAGTTTCATGAAAACCAAGGCCATATTTGATGGTAGGAGATCTTTGACTACTAAGAATATTATCCAAAATTTTAGTACTATCTTGAAATCACAATTTTTTATCTTTTTTCTTATAATTTACCTTTTAGGATGCTTACCTCAACTTGCTATTGTTTTTCCTTTTCTAGATATTGCTTCTTCATAATTTCTTCAACCTTTCTTTCTTTTTCCATTTGTTGTTTTAATTTGAGAATCTCTTCTTTCAGCCCATTTTCTTATTTTTCAAATGCTTGAAGTAGTTCTTCTATCCGCTTATCTGATTTTTCAAGATCTGCTCTTAGAGAGACGACCTCAGCCTCAAGACCTTCGCAATATTCGTTACATACCATACCAGCATGATGCTTGTTATCATAAGCCTGCAACTTATCTTTAAGATTAACAATATTTTTCAAAGCAAGATCAAGTTTCATTCTAGGATAATAAAAAAATCTTCTAACCTATATTCTTTTAAATCAACAACTCCATCTTTCATTTTGGACACATTATTAGATATAAAATTACCTCGTAGATCCCTCTTCGGGATTTATTCATGGATTTCTTGTATCTTATCCCATACTTGATTTTCATATGTATAATGCATAACCTTATCAGATATGCTACAAAAGATATTACTCAAAGCCTTACTGTTCTTTTGCACTTACTTGTCTCATGGAGGAAACTTTGTGTAACCATTGCATACTAGATGCTAGTCATCAAGATTCATTAGATTATACTTCATCTTTTGCTTCCATTGTCGATAATTATCTTTGCTTAGCATAGGCACATCTACATTGTCCATTGATTCTAACTTGCCTTGATATGCTGCTTCAAGAGGCATCATTTTTTAATCTGTTTTCTATTTAGAGTGCTTACTTTCACTTTTACCCATAAGTGCAAGATCAGTGATTTCACTATCATCATCATTATCTATAGGAATTTATAGGGTAAGTTACTAAGACAGAACACCAAACGACACCGCTCACAAACAGATCATAGATCAATACACTAGTATTCTTGACGTGGTTAAAACCCTCAGAGAGGGAAATAGTCCATGGCCTGAGCCAACATGGCCACTTCAGGAAGTTTATTAATAAAAGAATGAAAATTTACATAATCTTCTCTCATGAACGGTGACCCTAAAAATGACCCTCCATGCTTTTTAAATAGAGATCACGGACCAATCGGGTGTTAAGCCACAGATCAAGTGTCGGTAATACCGAGGCAAGAATGAATCGTTAGATCACTACATATCGTGATCATCAGATTGTAAGTTACAAAAGTACATAGTAAAGAAACACACTTTACCTAACTTTACACTAGATTAGGTTATACTTAACTATTTCCTATGTGTCGGAATATCCTAACATCCCCCCTTAAGAACAACTTGGGATAGTATTGATGTACGAATATGACACAATAGGAGAAGGAAGGAGGCATTAGAGACTATACCCCCTTAGTGACAACTTCTTGAACTCCAACCATAAATCGAAGTTTAGTAAAATTTGCCTCTGTGAGAGCCTTTGTAAAGATGTTTGCAACTTGATCATTTGTTGAACAATACTGCACTTCAAGAACATGGTCATGAATGAGCTGTCTGATGAAGTGCATGTGTAGTTCAATGTGTTTGCTACGCTGATGCTGGACTTGATCTTTACATAGTTGAATGGCATTTTGATTAGCACACCAAAGTGTAGTCGGATGTTGCTACTGAAATCCAAACTCTGACAGGATCTAACGAAGCCACAAGGATTCCTTGCTAGCTTCTACGGCTCCACAATACTCTGTTTCCGCTGAAAAAAGAGAAATGGAACTTTGTTTCTTGCAAGTCCATGTAATAGGTCTTGAACCAAGAGTGAACACATAACCTACAGTAGACTTTCGATCATCAGGGTCACCAGCCCAATCGGAATCAGTGAAACCAACCAATAGAGGATATGCCTTTGCACTATAATGAATCCCAAACATAACCGTACCTCAAACATAATGAAGTATTCTTTTAGCTGCTTTCCAGTGACTTTCATGTGGGTTTTGCATAAACCGAGCAATAAGGCCAATAACAAAGGAAAGGTCAGGGCAAGTATGGGTCAGATACAAAAGTTTTCCTACAAGTTGATGGTATAAGGTAGCATCAAATTCAGGGGAAGTACAAGTGACTGAAAGTTTGGCTCCAGACTGAAAGGGAGAAGGGGTTGGCTTACAATCTTCTGTGAAAATGGCGAAAGAAGTCCAGGCTACTTGGACTGGGAAAGGGAATACCTTCCTTGGATTGCAAGACTTGAAGACCAAGAAAATAATGCAAGTGTCCTAAGTCTGTCATTTCAAACCTCTTTTTAAGGTTGGACTTCATATGGTTTATAAGGTTGGGATCACTACCAGTAAGGATAAGATCATCAACATAAAGAACAATAATGATAAGAGACTTGCCCACTTTCTTGGTGTATACAGTATTGTCAGAATGACACCTAGAAAATCCAATTTCTAAAAGAAAGCTATCCATTTTGCAATACCAAGCCTGAGGGGCTTGCTTGAGACCATAAAGGGATTTCTTAAGCTGACATACAAGGCTAGAGTCTGTTTGTATAATGCCAGTAAGTTTTTCCATATAGATTTCTTCATGAAAGTCCCCATGCAAGAAGGCAGATATAACATTCATCTGATGGACTTCCCATTTGAAAGAGGCAGCAAGGCAAAGAACAAGGCGGATAGAGTTCATTTTGGCAATAGGGGAGAACGTTTCAGTATAGTAAATGCCTTCAAATTGTGAAAAACTCTTAGCAACAAGACGAGCTTTATGTTTATCAACTTTTCCATCTGGTCCATACTTGGTTCTGCAAACCCATTTGCATCTAATAGGTTTTCATCCCTTGGAAGAGGAACAAGATCCCATGTATCATTTGCCAATAATGAACGATATTATTCATTCATAGTTGCGTCCCAATCTTGATGGCTTGAAGCTTCTGCAAAGGTGTCAGGAACATAATTCTCTAAAGCTTGAGACAGTGAAGAAAAGGCTCTATCGAACTGAGAATGTGTACATCATTGATCTGTAGGATCACCGGCAAGAGCACCTGCTACATCTCGAGTAGCATGGACCCATTTTGGAAGCTGAGGCGCTGAAGGAGGATCCTAAGAAGGTGGGGGAGGATTGTCATCCTCATTGTCATCATCTGAAGAAGAAATATTTTCAGAGGTAGAAGGGATAGAGAGAGGTGGCACATCTACCGAACTAGGCTCGTAGGCTGATATATTTTAAGAAAACTTCACATCTCTTCTAATGATACATTTTTTTGACTTAAGTGGAATAGGTATATATCCTTTGACATCTTCAGAATATCCAAGAAAATACATTTTTCACTCTTAGGTTTTAAAGCTTTATGTTTCTCATCTGGAATATGGGCCCATGCTTCACTTCCAAAAACACGAAAGTGACTTAAATCTAGTTTAATTGAGCTCCATGCTTCTTCTGGAGTGATATTCTTTAAAACCTTAGCAGGAGTGCGATTTACTATGTAATTTGCACAGTTAATTGCTTCTGCCCAAAAATTAAGACCAAGTCCTTTAGATTAAAGCATACAATTAGTATTTCCTTTAAGGTGTGATTCTTCCTTTCAGCTACACCATTTTGTTGTGGAGTATATGGAACAGTATGTTGCATTTGAATTCCATTCTCGGTGCAAATGTTGATGAATTTTTTGTTAACATATTCTCCGCCATTATCAGATCTTAGCTTAAGAATTTGATGTCCAGATTGTTTTACAACAAAGGCCTTAAAGGCCAAGAACAAGTTAAATACTTCACTATTGAGTTTTAAGAAGTATACCCAAGTGCGTCTGGAGAAATCATCAATGAAAGTTAAGAAATACTTGTAGCCAGAGAATGAAACAACTGGAAGTGGACCACATAAATCACTATGCACATGCTGTAAAGGGGTTGAGGTGTAAGAGGCATGTTTTTCAAAACTATCCCGATGATGTTTTCCGAGTACACATCCGGAACAAACACCATCTCGCAAGATACCATAGGAAGACCTATCACCATATTTTATTTACATAGATGCTGAAGGGAGAGATAGTTTAAGTGACCAAATCGCTCATGCCAAAGTTTGCTCACTTCAACATTATAAGCAACAAATACTGAGGGAAGATTTGATGACCCAAAGTTGCGAAACTTATACAACCTTGGAGAATCATCAACAATACCAGTAGCTAGATCTATCTAGGATCTCTTAGATCCTTAATTACAACATCGTGAGGTGAAAATTCAACAATTTTACCTTCACCTGAATGAGTTATCTGATATAAAGATAGAAGGTTGCAGGATAAGGTTGGAACACATAATACATCATAAAATTGACCATTGTCTAGATGAACAGTTCCAATCCCTACAACACTAAGAGATCTATCATCACCAACATATATATTTTTGGTGTTACAATCATTTAAAGAAGAAAACATGGCTTTGTTTTTGGCCACGTGGTAAGAAGCTCTAGAATCAATGAGCCACTCATGAGAATGAGAAGAAGAAGATACATTTAGTGCATAACCAGACCGAGATGCTTGACAATAACATGCAGAAAGTGTTATTCTTGAAGATGAAGTTGAAGTAGAAGAGTGCTCCAAATGGATGTTATGCTTCTTCATTGTTGCTTCCAAGACTTCCATCTTTTTAAAGCATTTGGATTCTAAGTGGCCATTTCGATTACAAAAGTGTTAATGTCTATCAATTTTCTTCCCTTTGTTTTTATTTGCCTTATCATTTTGTTGAAATGATTTTTCATTTTGAGGCTGAAATTGCTTAGGACCCTTGTTTGGTTTAAAACCATTCTTTTTAGGATACTGCTTCTTAGGATTATTTGAATTTGGTCTTTGTTGGGCCACTAAGGATTTCTTAGAAGAGTTTCCAAGATTAAGAAGACCAAGATATAAGAGCTTTTCTTGTTCTCTTTGTTAGCCTCCTTATCATAGCAGGTATTCATCTTTCATGATTGACATGTTTACATGCTAAATATGTCATGCTCTGCAGGCTGCAATGTTCCATATTTAACACTCAGGCCAAAGAAGTGTCTATGAGAGTCTGCCAGCCTAAGTGCCTCTGCTGTATTCCAATTTTGAAGAATTTTCAGTTAAAGGGAGGTCCAAACAGCTTAATCTTGGTCTCCCTAAGTTTCAATTTCCTGTTGTAGAATATAGAGAATCATTATCTGTCTAAACAACTTAAACTGGGCAGGTTCTTAGATAGGTAGAGAAGCAAGGGTGCTCAACAGCTTAACCTGAGCCCCTGGATGGAATAAGTGTAGATGTAGGTAGGAGGACAATAAATAAAAGAAAAAGTTGAAAAGTTGGGTTTGCTAGTTCAAGTGCACCCAAACCAAAAGAAGAAAAATTGCTAGGTAAAATAGGCTGGGTAAGTAGTTTTGTGGTTGCAGAAATCAAGCTATGTGATCCATTTCATATTTTCAAGTGTCATATCTATCCAGATCACAGTTTTGTGGCACTGTCTCATGTTGATCAGATCAGGAAATGCATTTCTAACTCCCATTTCTTCTTATTTCCCAAATCATTTACTAACATCCCCTTGAGGACTTTGGGATCTGCCCAACCAGTCCAGTTTTCACTCCATCCCGGTTAAAAAACCAAGTTGACATCTGAGTTGGCTTAGTGAAAAGAAACTACATTTCTTGTGTAAAAATAATCTTTACACAATCCATCATTTCCCTTACATTTTCCATTCCACCAAGTCATACTAACTCCTAACTTTATTATTTAGCTCCCCAAGTCATTTCCCTACCCCCTACTATGTGAAAACTATATAAAAAAACCAAAAAATATTAAATATCCCACCCCATGGAAACTATAGCCTAATAAATAAAAGTCCGGGAAATACTAGGTCTATTTGGGGCTTTAGTATTAGCCCTTCCACGCTCGTTTCCCTTGGGATTTATTTAAACCTCTGGTTAAATAAATAACCATGCTAAACCCTTCCCCTGCACACCAAACCACACCACACCCCGCGCATGCATAACCTTTGGATTTCATTGATATTTGGTCAATGAATAACCATGACCTTGAGTGTGCGTTTAACCCGCAAAACCTAAAGTCTAAAACCCACCCACCGCCGCGAATAATCAAACTTTTATCGCGCGTGCTTTTTATTTAAAACCCGCTCATCTTCCCCTCCCGTCCACCGTCGGATCGTCTCTCCCAGATCCGACGGCCCTCATGCATATCGGGCGCCCTTACATGACGACGCAATAGTGCCCGATGGTCAACGGTTTCACCATCGTACACCGGGACACTTGTCGGCTTTTCATTGCGTCGGGCCGCCCCTGACAGATATCGCCCCTGTACCAAAAGCGATCCGACGCAAATCGCTTACCGCCCTCCCCTGTTGCCACTTCATCGCATGACGATGCCGCCACCTCACCTGCCACTGTGCTGCACCCTGCTGTGTCACCCTGCCGCATCACCCTACCACGTCACCCTGCTGACGTCACCCGCCGTACCGCTGACGTCATCTGCCGAAAGGAAAGCGCGCTCGCACGAAATCAATGCTTCGGAGGCCCGGAATCAAATTCTGAGGCAGTTTTCGATGGGGAATCTTTTTTCTTAGCGACCATTTTTACCGCGAAAGGGCAGAAAAGGGCCGATTTAACAGTTTTTAGCCTATCAGAGGAAAGAAGAGGCCCAAATTCAATCAAAGAGTATCAGTGGAGCGGCAGAGAGTATCAGATCGACCATATCAGAGCCAAAAAAGCATTAAAGACCATCCAAACAAAGTCAATGAATACCAAAACAGAGTCACAGGCCATTAAAACCGAATCATAACATATTTAATGGGAATCATAGTCACCTAAGAGCAGCAGAACCGACTAAGAGGTGCAGATAAGAAGTGAAAGGCGCAGTAATTGTAGATTGGACAAGCAGAGCTGCCAGAGGACGACAGATAGCCTGATTTTGAAACAGCTGCCCCTAGCGCGGCATTAGATAGATATTTTCATTACTTATAAGACAAGTTAGGTTAACTGCATTTATTTCCTAAAAAAAAGATCTTCTAGCAGAATATTTGTTGTAGATATTTTGCCTATAAATACAACCCTGAGCAATGTAATAAGGGTTGGTGGGTTGTTTGGTTGATCTCTCATTTTGAGAGCTACACTGTAAATACTAAGAACTTCTATAATCAAAGATTGCTGGAATGCTTGCACCTGAACTGGCTGGTTGTATTTTTAATGGCTGAAGAAATTGGTATGGAATTCTCGTGCTTGCTCATGGTTCAATATGTTTTCCTCCCTTCGTTTATCAGTTTATACATAGTTGTACCAAATATATATCATAAGCTAAGTTGCAGGAAAAAAGAATAGTCCAGAATTGGTTTTCATGCCCTCTGTGCTCAATTCTTGTAACTTTCCATGTTTTCCTCGAATCAGTGATGAATATGCATTCTTAATTGCGCATGTTTAAGCTATTCTCTTCACATATGAATGTTGTTTGGGAATTCTTCATTGCTCCCAGATATCACTCATCCACTTTCCCTCTTTGGCTGGATGAGAGATCCTTAATTGCCTCTCATTCCCTAACCTCCATTTCATTCTTGTTCCAGCATAAATCATTGTGCCATGTGTAGCTATCCTGCTCCATATTCCCCTTTTCTACCAGAGAAAAAACACCCTTCAGTTCACAGTCATGACTCCATGACCAATGGTTTGAACTTCCTACACTTTGCATGTCATCTCTGTTTGATTAAGATCAACCCTCCCACTAAACCAAACCAAAACCCATGTGCATCATATCTAGCCTAAAATCACCCCTTAAACCAAATTTAAAATCCTGAAGAGAGAGCCCTCTCTGACTGTTGGTAGGCTAGGGCCTGCAGTCCAAAGATTGGTTTGTGGTTACCTCGGCCGTATTCCCTTGGGAGTCAAAGGGAACAACCTAAGTGATAACACTCTTATTAAAGAATCACAAAAGGAATCAAAAGAGGGGGACTTGTAGTCTTGTCCTTGAGAAATAAAGGCTTCTCTAGTAAAATGAAAGGTGGAAACAAACACAGAGTATGTTGGTCCCAACTTAGTAAGAATGGAATAGATAAGGCTAACATCTTCTTTCTTAACTTTAACACCTTCCAAGAGAAGTCTAAGGGTCTTGAACTTGGAGGAAGAAAATTTATTGGGGTCTAATGTAAGCAACTCATTTTCAAGTTGATGGGCTCTAATTTTATTTTTAATTCCAAAAAATTTAGTGAGCTATTTCATTGCTTCATTAGGAGTATCAAATTCTGCGATATGGAATCTAAGGTCTGGAGAAATAGACATCCCTATCAACCCATGTGCTTGATCTTTCCTATTTTTCCATTTGGCTGCCTTATCTTCATCTTGAGGTTTGGTTTCTTGGCCTGAGGCTATTCTGTAAAGACTTTTACTTCTAAGTAAATCCATAATGTAGGACCACCATTGGAAGTAGTTGGTGTTGTCAAGAATAACTTGGCATGGACTTTCCACTTTAATAGAAACTGAAGCTGTGGATGCTGAAACTAAGTGTTCCAATGGAAAGATCATGAAAAATTAGGATGATTAAAAAAAAAACGGCTTTGAAAACGGCTTCCGGATGAATAAGTTATGGCCTTTAGAACAAAAGTTGTTGAAGGTGTTGATGAAGTGTGTGAATGTGTAGAAATGAATGATAATGTTATATTTAAAAAAAATCCCCCCTTTTCAAACATAAATCTAATTAGCTCACTTTAAAAAAAAAAATTATGTGACTCACTTTTATAAATAAGTGAAAGTCACCTTTAAAATGATACTTTATGAGCTACCCACTAAAATGTAACTTAAATAAAATATAAAGAGACTTTAGAATTATAAGTGACTCACTTTTTATAATGGGTGAGAACATTATTACATAAAGTAACTTTAAAACATAAGTTACATGTGTTTTTTGAAAAAGTAACTCAACAAAAAGAAAAACTTGAACCCAAGACCTCTATTCTCATAAAGTAACTTTGGACCAAGTGAGCTAGTTTAAAAGGTTAGTAATTTTTGGAAAAGAAAAAAGTGTTTTTTTTTAGTCACTAAAGCTTTGGGGTGCGTGTTTACTTGAGAAAGCCATTTTTTGCCTACAAAACAAAAGACACAAAACCCAGCATGGACATACAAAAGAAACAAACCTTGCAGCTTGAATTTAGCTTTAGCCAGAAACTAAATATTTTCCTCAATGTTTTTGATTTTCCGAGATCATACTAAGACGCGGTGGAAAATAGTAAACGCATGAGAAAAATCCTTCCTTTCTATTTCTGATTTGCCCAGATCATGCAGAGTCGCGGGGAAAAGAGCATATACAGAAATGAAAGGTATAGATCCAGTAATAAAAAACAGAGAGCTAAATAAACCGAAATAAACAGAGAGAAAATAACTAAAAACTGCAAATAAACACTGTATACCTCCAGATATTAAAAATGACATAGCTAGGGCTATTGGAAACCTTTTCGCGTCAAAGGGGTTCCTCACTGGAACAGATGCTCCTAACACAATAGAGCAGTCCCCTCGGCCCGAAAGTAGTCAGAAATAATAGATCTAGGAAATGACAGTCGGATGCAATTCTACCAGATTCAGATTTGGATCACCAATGGAGGCAGCCATCAAATTGCTCTGATACCATGTAGGAATTTACAAGGTAAGTTCCTCAGACAGAACACCAAAGGACACTGCTCACAAACGGATCACAGATCAATACACTAGTATCCTTGACGTGGTTAAAACCCTCAAAGAGGGAAATTGTCCACGACTTGAGCCAACACAACCACTTTAGGCAATTTATTATTAAAAGAATGAAAATTTACATAAACTTCTCTCATGAACGGGTTACCCTACAAATGACTCTCCATGCTCTTTAAATAGAGATCATAGACCAACTGGGTGTTAAGCCACGGATCAAGTGTCGGTAATACCGATGAGAGAATGAACTGTTGGATCACTACATATCATGACCGTTGGATTGTAAGTTACAAAATTACATAGTAAAGAAACACACTTTACCTAACTCTACACTAGAACAAGTTATACTTAACTATTTCCTATGTGTCAGAATATCCTAACACTATCATTATTGCATAGACAAGGAAATGGATCACATTTTGAACAAAAACCCATACCTGATGATGCTTCATCTTCTTCATTCTTGATCAATAGAAAGGAGGTTTCTCCCAAACTTGAATATTGCTAAGATTTGTAACTAACACTACATCTAATATATTCCTTTCAAAGTTTTCAATAAAAATACCATTTTCTTCTAGGCCATCAAACTCAACACTACTTTTATCTTCAAATTCCATAAGTAAGTGACAATCTTGATCAAACTCACATTCTTCACCATTTGAAATACCATCACTATATTTATGTGTATAAAAACTTCTCTTGTGTTCAAACCTCTTCCTATTTATTTTTGCAGCTTCTTTTCCTTCCTTCTGATTTTCTCTATAGGAACACTTAGTAGCATAATGAACAACTCTATGAAAAAAAAAACATTTGAAAGGAAGCTTACCTCTGAAACTTCTAATACCCACTTGGAGTTTCTTTACAAAGTTTGCCTCTTCTTCTTCTAATACATAACCTGATTCTTCCTTTTCTTTTCCTTTTGAAGTAGCTTTGAAGGTTGCTTCTCGCATGTTTGAAGGACCACCTTTCCTCATCTCGAATTTTGTCAATATTCCATGGACTTGATCAAGTGTGAGAATTTTTAGATCCTGCATTTCTTCAATAGAAAAGACTTTAGAGTCAAACTTCGGAGTTAGAGATCTCAAAAAAAATTCTAGTAGCATCTTTTATTTCTTCACCAACATTTCTCATGGAATTAACAATTTCGTCTACTCTAAGAAAAAATGTTGTTGTACTTTCATCATCATGCATTTTCAATGTCTCATATTGTATTCTGAATGTTTGAAGTTTAGCACTTTTTACATTGGGGTCACCCTCATAACTTTGGATAATCTTATTCCACATTCCCTTTGTTGTGTTCAACTGCATTACCTTCACAAACTCGAACTCATCCGAATTCCCAAGATGGAATTTACAGCTTTTGCATTGGTTTCATATTGTTTATTTCCTGTAGTGTCTGAAGGAATAAAGGCTGGATGTTGATATCCACTTTCAACGATTTCCCATGCATTAAATCCTAGTGCTTACAAGTATTCTCTCATCCTAACTTTCCAAAAGACTAAGTTAGTTCCATTAAATATAGGAGGTTTGATAGAAAATACTCCTTCATGACTACTCATGTGGGCGGATCTCCTTCAAGCGATCAAGTTTCTGCTGAAGGACTGACTATGATACCAATTGTTGCGAAAAAAACTAAGAGTGGGGGTGAATTAGTATTTTCAAACAATTAAACTTTTCAATTTCATATCTTGATTTTTGTATGAAAATTTACGGAAGTGAACCCGCATGTGTACTTGAATGTTGTTCATACAACTAGCATATTTCTATTACAAAATATTTTTCATTTAGTTCATTTTTTGTTTAGCTTGAGAAAATGCATCAGTACTTCATTAAACATTAAATAAACAATAACCATGTGTAGTAAGAACAAAATAAACCATCATACATGAACACCAGGATTTAAGATGGAAACCCAATATGGGGAAAAACCATCGTTGTTTTCGTCTTTGTCTTCTTTCTATTATAAAGAAAATCTTCTTACAATCTTTTACTAACACAAACTCATACTAGTACATAAGAAACCACCAGCAAAAGGCTACAACCTTCTCTCGTTCTTCATCACCCACTGGAAGGGAGATTCAACTCCCTGATCTCGTTTACGACACCCACTGGAAGGGAATCCCCTTATTTGATTTACCAACTACCACTAGAAGGAAGCTTCAAATCACTCACTGAAGGCTCCAACCTTCAACACCTTTGGCACCCACATTTCATAAATTTTCATACTGGATCCACCTCATACAGCACATCACAATTGTAGGCCACATTTAATCAAATTTTCAGACTAGACCCACTACCAACATTTAATTCCAAAGCCAAATCTCAAATATGAAACCGATCTCTGCAAAAAATCACTCAATCATCATCTGAAACAACCAATCTCTGACCCAACTAAGTCAACCATCAACTGAAACCTGATCACTTAATCAACTGAATCAACCAAAACTCAACCAATCAACTAAAACCCAAACTTAAACAACCAGAACAATTAGATTGCTATAACCAGAATACCAATCAACATATTGTGCATCACAGAAACCAAATTCTTATACTGCACACCCTGATCAACCATATATCAAAATATATACGCTAATTTACAGTAGAAAACCCGTGTGTGTACATGCTTTCCATCAAGTACACCTACGTACAGATCTTAAACCACTGAATCCTGAAAACTAAACCACTGTCACTCTGAACTAAATACTGAATCATACATAGATCCACTACATCATTCTGAAACAATCACAGAACCTTCACTGAACTTCAATCACAAACAAAAAGTATCTTCAACATTCCTCAATCAGTCAATTCATCTTTTAAACATTACTCTTAAGCTTGTATCATCAAGAAGACTTCATTGACAGACAACAAAAATATAGCAACACTGATTAAACTGATCAGAAATCCTTTCCATCAAAATCCTAGTTTATGTACACACTTTCCTCAAAGCATATCTGTGTGTATGTGCGCTTTTCAAGAAATAAACTCGTGTATAGATCAAAATATATATGTGACTTTCCAATATCAAACCCATGTGTATATGCACCCTTCAGGATATAAAACCTACGTATATATCTACATTTCCTAGGACAAAACTTTGTGGCATCACAGAATTTAAGACATACCCAAATCTCGACATACAAAGAAAAATCATGCGTCAAGATGTTATCAACACTGATCAAATCAACTCATAATCAATATTTTCATCTCATATCTATTGGATATGATCCATCATCAAATTCCCGGGTGCATACTTAGTTTTAGATCAAGAAAACATCAACATCCCATTACATGCATATATGCTTCAGATCTATCTATTCATAAAATATTCATCACTTGCACACCTTCTACCACTTTGACCTTCATCTCCTTATATAGCTTAGCCATTATCCAATACCATAGGTCAAAACCATACTTCAGTTGATGGTTTTCTTAAATGGGATCAAAACATCCATTGTTGGGCGCAATACCACATGGAAATACCATGGTAAGGACCCTTGGTATTTAAAATACCATGGTGCGGAAACTGTACACGCCTTTGCTTCTTCATACCCACGTGTGTACTTAGCTTTGCTTCATAGAAACTGCATATACTCTACTATGCTTCACCAGACCTGTGTATGCTTCTTCAAACTTAATTTTTATCATTTCTTTGTCTCTAAACTACTATATCTTTGATCAAACTCTTTGTCACATTTGTAGACATATCTTGTTGACATCTGTATCAAGTTGGTTTCCATCAAAGGACAACTCATCAAGTAGGTTACCATCAAGGACAACACATTAGTCATAATGCCAATATCCTGAACTAGACATTCCAAGCACAATGTCGATTTGAGTCTATCTTCCCCACCTCCCCCTTAACTTCTAGGGAGATGATTCAGTAAGAGCTATCAGTGATGCAATCGAAAAATACATAGAATGAAGCGAGCCTAAGGAAAATCTACATCCATGTGCATGGATCCGTGTGTAGAAGTTGATTTGGGAAAAGGGTTACCAAAGGAATTAAAGATCAAGGTAGAAAATTGGATGCACTAACAACATCTTCGCTATGAACAACTCCCTTTAAAATGTAAGGTATGCCACAAATATGGCCATTTTGCAAGTAGATTCTCAAAATGACCAATAGAAGAATCACAAGAAAATCAAGAAACATAGTGGGAGATTGTTAAATGCAAGAATTCAGGAAACATCAACAAATCCTCTTAGCATATTGTGCACCCTCCTACAGGCCCATCCTCATTTGATCCCCCTCCCCTCATTTCTAACCCATCATTAATCCAACCTCCCTCCAACAATCCCTTTGATTCCCTAACCAGTATTCCCTCTAATCCAGATCTAGATGATCCCCTTACTATCCCCTCAGAGCTTCAAGAGGATGAGATCCATTCAGACGATGCATCCCTTCCCCTTCCTCATACCATTAATCTGGATCAGCCCATCATTTATTCTACTCCCTTGACCTCCAACCCTCCATCCCGTGATCTTCCCCCTCTTATCCCTTACAATATCCATCTTGGATCTCCCCATGTCTCTTTCAATCCCCTCCCATCCTCTTATATAGGGATCTTAAACAGAAACCAAATAAATCTAGGAGATCAAATAATGAAATTAGAGATGAATTGACACAAAAATACATGGCATTAGGAGTCCAACAATAAATGGACACATATCTAGACAAAGGAGCGGCAATGAAGGAAATCTAGCCTCAAGAAGGGAGAGGTAAGGGCCACGCCATCCGCTTGCAAGGTAAATAATGAATCTAGTCCCTTGGAAATATAGAGGCCTAGGCATGCTTCAAAAATAAGTGTAATCAAAGACCTCATCAGATCAAAAATCTCACAAATCATTCTATTCCAGGAGACTAAGCTAGGTAAGGAAGAAATGGTAACAACGGTTAAAAGAACAAAAAACTTTACTAAAGTAGAATTCAGCTCCATAGGAGCATTAGGATTTGTGTGTAAAATCTGGAACTAGAAAATCATGGATCTATATGGAGTCTTTACAGATCAGCTTTGGATCAAAATTGGTTTTCAAAGCTAAGATACCAAGAAAAGATTCACAATATACAATGTTGGAAAACATTAGTAGACAAGCTAGAAAAGGAATATAGCTAGAAAATTATAGTAGGAGGTGATCTTAACTTAGTCATGAACGTTGGATAAAAGAGAGGTGGATCCTATCTCCCAAACCCAAGCAGAGACAAGCTTGAGACAATAATCACATAGCACAGTCTAATGGAAATCACTCCAAAGAATGGTAAATTTTACCTAGAACAACAGAAGGACAGGACCAACTAACATAAAAGAAAGGTTGGATTGTTTTCTAATCCTTGCAAGTTTTATGGAAGGAAGCGAAATTGATTCTACAAAAATCCTCCCTGTAGCAACACCAGATCACAAACTCATCACCTTATTCATGGTGAAATTTTTCATCTAGGACCTCTTCCTTTCTGCTACAATCCCCATTGATCCACTATAAAATAGGGCATGTAGCTAGTTTAGACAATATGGAAGACCGAACCAAATGGGTCACTAGGATCATGGGAATCCAAGCTAAAGCGCATTCGAGTAGCACTCAAACAATGGGTAAGAACAAGCTACAAGGATTCAATGCAAGAAAAAATTGAGTTTCAAAAAGAGCTCAAAATTTTACAAGAAAGGTTGGAGAATGAAGAAGAAACTATAGTATTGCAGACCAAAGAAAAATATTTTATTGGAGACTTTACCAAAGTAACAAAAAATAATATAAGAGTTGGAGGATTAAGTCCAAAAACATGTGGTTGCAAGTTTGTGACGAAAACACAAGCTTCTTCCACAGCCAAACCAAAGCAAGAAGACTTAAAAATATAGTAGATTTGATAATTTGTGACGGAAACAACACCATCGAAGGGCAAGAAGCAATCAAAATGGAATCTCGTCAACATTATAAAAGGATTATAGCAACAAATTTAGAGTCATACAACTTTGAATACCTCCTTAAAACAACCCCTAAAATGGTGACAAAGGAGGCCAATGCATCTCTAACTCAACCAGTGGAAGAAGTGGAATTGAAAAAATATATTTGGAGCATGCATCCAACAAAGGATTAGGGTCATATGGATTCACCATGGCCTTCTATCACACCTATTAGGATCTCATCAATAAATATTTTCTCAATATTATTCAATAGAGTCAAATCAAGTACAAAATTGGAGGTAAGACCAACTCTACTTCGCTTGCTCTTATACCAAAAGAATCTAGGCCCGCTTGTTTTAATAATTTTCATCCTATCTCTTTGTGTAACTATTCTTACAAATAATAACCGAGATCCTTGCGAGTAATCTTAAATTTTGTATAGCCCATCTAATGTCTGAAAACCAAGGTGGATTCATAAAAAATAGGTAGATTGTGGACAACATTCTCTTAGTCAGGGAAACCATCCAGTCCATCCTATCCCGAGATGAGCAAGGTTTCATCCTTAAGCTTGACATGGCCAATGCATTCAATAGGGATAGACACTCTTTAATCTCTTAGAGAAACTTGGTTTTTCCAGGGAATTTATTGAATTCATTAAGGCATGCATCCACAAGCCATGGATAGCAACCATGGTAAATGGAAGGCCAGGGGAATTTTTTTAGAGCACCCAGGGGCTAAGACAAGGATGCCCAATCTCTCTATTTCTTTACATCATAATGGAAGAAACTCTCAGTAGGAAGTTGGAGCATGATAAGAAAAGGGATCTTCTCATGGGAATTCAACAAAATAGAGGAACTAAAAAGTATAAACCATTTCTAATTTGTTGATGACACTCTACTCATAGGAGAGCATCCCCCACAGTGGCGAGAAGATTCAAGTCCACCCTGGACCAATTCTTGGAGGAATAGGTGTTAGGATATTCTGACACATAGGAAATAGTTAAGTATAACTTGGTCTAGTATAGAGTTAGATAAAGTGTGTTTCTTTACTATGTACTTTTGTAACTTACAATCCGACGGTCACGATATGTAGTGATCCGACGGTTCATTCTCTCCCAAGTATTACCGACACTTGATCCGTGTCTTAGCACCCGATTGGTCCATGATCTCTATTTAAAGAGCATGGAGGGTCATTTGTAGGTTAACTGTTCATGAGAGAAGCTTATGTAAAATTTCATTCTTTTATTAATAAATTGCCTGAAGTGGCCGCGTTGGCTCAGG
>APFE031532093.1:0-15949 GCA_000404065.3 Pinus taeda
AAGGATGACAATCCATTTTGAGTACTTACCCCCCAGTAACTGACATGACAAGATGTACGTCATTGGGTTGTAGTCAGAAATCACCATCGTGGTGTGCAATAATATATAGTGGCGGAAACGTTGGACGGCATGAATGGCTTCCAATGCCAACTTCTCAACATAGGCATATTGAGTTTCTGTGTCAAGTAGATTGCGACTGAGATAGTAGACAACATGCTCAGTATCATCATCATCGTCTTGGGCCAGAACCATGCGAATGGTGCTATCGGCGGTGGATAAATAAAGAGTATAGTCACGGTGATAATCAAGCGAACGTAACAACGGAACAGAAACAAGGAGCACCTTGAGATGCTCGAATAACTCTTATGCAACGGCATCCTAGACAAAAGGGGTATCTTGCTTTAATAACCGTGTATAGCCTTTGACAATTTCAGCATAGTTTGGAATAAAACGGTGTAAAAAATTCGCTTTGCCCCGAAAACTCTGCAATTATTGCAAAGAAGCAGGGGGGGAAGATTCAAAATGGCTTCAACCTTAAGGGGATCCAAGCGGATGCCCTCTTTGGAGACGACAAACCCAAGAAGTCTACCAGATTCAACGCAGAAGATACATTTATGTGGATTAAGACACTGAATGAGCCGAAAGGTCTTCTAGGTAAGGCTGCACAATGTGCTAAATATCATGAAATGAAAAATACATTGCACGCTAGAAGGTAGCACCAACATTTTTTAGACCGAAAGGGAGTTTTTTATAGGTGAAAGTACCCCACGGGTAGATAGAAGCGGTCTTGTGTTGATCCGCAGGCGACATATTGATCTGGTTATAACCTGAAAAGCTATCCATAAATGAATAAATCTCACTCCCAGCACACTCATCAATGAGTTGGTCAATGAAATGTGTAGGGTAGTTATCTTTGGGACAGGCACGATTAATGTCACGATAATCAACACATACCCTAATAGTGCCCTACTTCTTGGTCCCAGGGAA
Organism: Pinus taeda; assembly: GCA_000404065.3. Classification (NCBI taxonomy): domain Eukaryota; kingdom Viridiplantae; phylum Streptophyta; class Pinopsida; order Pinales; family Pinaceae; genus Pinus; species Pinus taeda. The sequence goes on from APFE031532093.1 coordinate 988, forward strand.
AATATTAGAAACCCAATCTGTGAGTGGGATAGGGTAAATAAACCCAGCTTTAAGAAGCTTTTCAACTTCCACTTTGATAGTTGCAGCCATTCAGGGGTGCACAGGGCGTAGACGCTGTCAAACAGGTTTAGCACCCAGATACATAGGTATTTCATGCACCACGATGTTAGGATCAATTTCAGGCATCTCTTCGTATGACCAAGCAAAAACATCACAAAATTCTTGAAAAAGGTCAGTATAAAGTTTAATCTCCTCTCGAATACAAGTTACTTCGATGTGAATATGCTCGACAACCCTTGGTTTAACAGAGATGCCAATGGGTTGAGTTTGCGTAATGTTCCCCATGTTGCCTTCAGAGAAAACTTGATGGATTTGGATAGGTGTCTGAAGGGGTTGGGAGGGGACATAAGAAGCAAACTACTCAAGACAAGTAAGCATAGTCCTGTGGGTAGGGAGAAACGAGGAACGATGGTGATGATCAGACCAAGGAGGTTCCTCAAAAGACATAGTCTCGATAATCGCTTCATCAGAAGGAAAGATTTCCTTTAAGGGGTCCGAAGAAGCGCTATCTCCAAGCCAAGGGGATTGGATGTACGAGTCAAGAGCCCTACTCAAAGGAGCAGGTTCAAGGGTCCAACCAGCAGAGTCGCCAACTTGTGAAGTAGGAAAGTGTTCCCTCTACAAACAGAGGCAACCCCTCTAGCCATAGAGTGGGTCTAGTCACAGCAAAGACAAAACAACAATTGATTCCCTTAAATAGTCATCATTGGAGGCCTACCTCAAACCGGTGGTTGATGAAGTTCCGTTGCGTTGCTCCAACTTCCGTTTCCTTCTCCTTAATGAGCAATTAACTTGAAACACCACAAGAAAACAACAGAGCACATAACTGAGAACAATGATGATGTATTTACTCATAAAGTCAAGAAATCATGAGCTATCAAGTAAATTACATACAAGACATAGGAAAGCATCATTGATTGTATTAATAATAAATCAAGAGCAAAGCTTACAACCAAGTCTTGACGTCGCAAGCCTTCTCGGAGGGTCTAGCCAGTATGTTTCTTCAAGAATTCACTCTCAAGGATGGGTCTCCCAAACAAACAATATCTCTCTCTCACTCACAAGTGTTAATACAAAATTAAGGGCACTCCACAACCGCTTACAAACTATTATCAATCCCACACTTACCACACTCACACCAAAGCTATCTACCAAACTCAAAAGCACTAGCAACACTGTCCAACCAAAAGAACTAGCAAATCATAGCAATGGTGAGTGATTTTATAGGAGAAGGAATCTCCATGAGATGAGGGAGAGGGAGCTTATCCTCAAGGAAGGTAGCACAAAAGACGAAACTACTATCCCAGAGGGGGAAGGGCAACCCAAACTAACCCAACAACTAGGTCTAGAGACATCCAGAAGGCCGACTGTTGGAACAAATTCGCCCAATCTAGATTGTCGCTAGCCATAAAATAAGTCTCCGCGATGGCATCGCTAGGAGGCAATGCATGCAGACCAATCGTTGCGATAACTAGCTAATAGCCTCGCACCGGGCCTTGAAATACGACCATCGCAGGAAACAGATGTACACCTACGATGGGGTCACGATGAGACTGTTTATGACAGGGGACCGTTGCGTATATTAAGGGTTTACTCGCCACGAGGCAGAAACTTAGGGAATGAGGGTCAACTTGCAGCATCAGAGAGAATTTTCTTAATATTATTACATTGGTGGGAAGATATGAACATGTTTATTTAACACATGACACAGCAGAGAGACTGAGATGAGGACAGTGACAAATTACTGTGTAACACACACAGTTTGCAAACAGTGAAAGAAATGGTTCTCAAGGGTAAAAGTTCAATGGACTAAACGTCAATCCATCCATATTTGGGCGGTGCACCTTTGCAAAAGCATCGTAAATATCCATCAATAGTATCTCCCCCTACTCTCGATCCAAATAATGAAAGATCGGCTTCCCGATAAGACAACCCAGTGAGAAAATAGATGTCATTAGCATTAATGGTGAGGCAGTGATCATCAATCACAAAGCATTGTTCCTAGACATTCCAGGTCCTCACCAACCAGGTCATCATATCTACTTGGTATTTCATCCCAAGGATAAGCCAGTATTTCAGGAGGCCATAAGCCTTGAGAGCTTGCAAAGTGGTTGGATCAGCCAAAGCAGTCAAATCATTGGCTTCATGCTCTCTTTCCCTCCACTCCATTTTGAGCAATCAAATGACCTGAAATGACCATTTAAAAGTAGTTAGAAGCCTTTTTTGAAACTCATTTCATGTTTTTTGGGGTTAAAAACTTGTTTTAAAAATAGCCTCGACACTTGCGCGGCTGCCCTTTTATGGACAGGGTGCAACTGTGCGGAATTTTCCAGAATAATTCCGCGCAAACCAAGATTTTTCATATGGAAAATTTTATCAGCCTGTGGGCGCCCAATTGAACAAAACCCACACAGGGTCGAGGGTGCCTCTTTGAAAAAATATTTGTCCCAAAAAACCAAATGAAAGCTTAAAATGAAAAAATAAACAGATAGAAAGCTAAGTTATAGAGAGATCTTCTCCCTGGAGGAAACAGTGCATGATTTCATCCACCGGTTGGCTCGGAACCAGACTTGGAAGTTCAGCAGTAAAAAATCCTCTCTCTGCTTTGAACTGGTGAAAATGCAAATGGTAAAAATAAAATTAATTTTTCCCACTTTTATAAGTTTTTTGAGCTTAAAAATATATTATTTTTATATTTTGAATCTTTTTTAGAGGGAAAACACCCTTTCCAGTAGCTATGATAGGTTATTGAGTTTAAATGTGTAAGTTCATTTACGGAGTAAAGATAAATCATTTTTTGACATTTAGCATAATTTTATTGCTTTGCATGCTCTTAAAAAATTACAAAAAACAAAAATCATGGAGCCTTCTTTTAAGCCCTTTTTAGACTTTTTCAAAAATGAAAATATTGTCGAGTACTTTCTTGTTCAAACTCGTAAAAGTAAATGAACAACCATCCCCTCAGTATAAGTTTACCCCTTTTACATACTGAACCAAGACCATTTACAAAAAAGGTATACGTTGATAAAAAATGGTCAATAGAGTTCTCTCCTATATTATTTTATCATTTTTTGGACCTGAGAGATTAAATTGACGAAAAAGAACCTGGTGGAGTCTACTTATGTTTTTCTTCTATCTCTTTAAAAATGAAAAACGTCAAGATTTACTTTCTTTGGACTCATTAAAATTTTATGGTTAAAGAGCTGAATGAGTTTTTTTTTTTTTCAAACTCTTAAAAGAAAATGACATCGAGTTACCCCTTTACTGGACTCGTAAAAATTAAACAATATAGGACTCGTTAAGCATAACGAGACCGAACCATTCCTTCTTAGGGTTCATTAAAAATACTTCGATGGACTCATCCGAAGGATGAGATTATAGTCCAAGCATATGTTTTCCTCCTCAAGCTTGTGAAAAAAATAGGTACTTGCCAACAATAGTTGGGGGAAATTGGGGAAGGTATCCATTTTACATCATCAATTAAAAAGTAGCATGTCACTCTTGAACACGACACTCTATCATATTCATGTCCAAGTTGGGAAATCCATTTTCCATACAGTTAATCAAACCTCATTGAAAATATTCATGGTTTTGGGTATTATCGTTCAGTCAAATGCTACCGAATCATTATAGTGTCGTTATCATTATTCGTGTTGGCCATCCTTGAGTCAGTCCTTGCAAACTATTTTCAAAACTTGATATCATGTTTCATGTCGTAGGCTTTCCTATGACGAATCACTTCCTATCGACTTCAGCTCATTATTTAGGAATTTTATTTAGAAACCTTCAGTACCTTGAAGACTACATGCCTTAATGGCAGGTTTTTTGTTTTCGACAACAGGTTATCATTATTGGCCTTCGATCAAACGATTCTATGAATGTCTGACTTCAAATCACATATTGACACTTCATAGATTGTAGTGGGAGTACCTTGAGAACCATTGTCATTATTGGTATTTTCTCTCACACTCATTAACAATTCACATCATTGACCAGTAATCAAGTGGTTTCTACCATGTTTGACTTCGAGACATTCGCTCACATGGTTAGAATCGTACTATGGATCGAGAGATGGAGATCAAGACCCTGGATCTAGTTTCATGAATATAGGTTGTGAGGAGATTTTATATTCATGATCATGCAGACAGATGGTTGTGTCCATGTTGTGTCCTACATAATCTTAGTTTTTACATGCTTGTTCATTGAGTTCTCTTTACTTTGAGTATGGGAACGCCTACCTCAAAGATGATTTTTAATATATATTTTGCATTTTATTCCCTTGAATGTCCCTTGTAGGTTTTCGACCATTTCCTCTCATCCGATCCTTGGAATGGTAAAGCACTTCAATCTTTAAACTTATTTTTCAGACTTCACACTTTAGGGGGAAATATATTACATGTCAATTTGTCACCATGACACTTGATCAGTTTACGGATATTTTTTACCATCCATGAACATGTTGAAACTAGCTCCCTTAGAAGTCAAACAACTCAAAATATGTTAAAGTACATGAGAAATTTGGGTCAAATAGCCCTTACACCTTGTTAAGATCCACCAGCTCTAGAGTCTCCCATGCATGCCCTGAAATTGACTCTAAGAACAGCGTAGAGCTATGACTGGTCTGAAACTATAAACCTCGCAAGTGAATTCTAGAAAATAAAAATAAAAATTACATTCTAGAAACATGGTTGAATATTTCCCAACTGAATGCTTCCAAGTGATGATTATTCAAACTATAACCCTCATAAGATGCATCTCCAACCCTTTTCTCATGGTAACCTAATCCTTCATTAAAGGAGGTTCATCCTCTACTTAGGGATCTGAAACTTCCCCCTCTTTGATCTATAAAGGTACTAGAGGGTTGAGGGATGGAGGTTAGAACTCAAATAATACAAACTTGTGTTGTTGGTTTGAGATTGGAGAGCTTGTCATCTGAGGAGGAGATTTAAGGCAATTGGGAGGGACCTCACGACATCAAGGTGAAGGTTGTAAGGCTCCTCTTATCTTTTGATTATTACAAATGAGCACTTTCTCCCATTGATTTTGTCTTTTGTGAATGATGAATAGTTTACAATTGTTTATTATGTTCATTAAGGAAAATTCAATCCCTAATTTATTTGATGATTTGGCTAAGTTGTTTGAATTATTATATCACATGTGCTTTTGATCCTTTTATGGTTTATGTTTACAGGCCCTATGAAGCATTGAAGAGCTACATCAAGTCACAATAAGGGATCTTGATTAGGAATTTCGTGAAACCAGTAAGAGGTCAATCCATTAGCTAGACTGCTTATAATTCGAACAAGATCAACTTAGGGAAAGAGTCAGTTTATTTTTCATGATTGTTTCTAGTTTCTATTTAGGATCTAGGGAGATCGCTCTTGTCCACAAGAGGGATTGTCTAGTGTAACACTTCTTCACAAGCCTCTTCACCCTCTTCCAGTAACACAACCCTTACTCATGCTCATCATCATTCTTCAAAAGGAAATGGTAAATCACCTTTTTTGAAACTTGATGATAAATTCAAGTTGCCCATGTATAATGGTGAAGTGAATATAGATAAGTGTTGGGCAATTTATTGGGCTTAAATTGCTACATTAAATTATCGACCAGGGAAACTCGTAAGCTTGTGATGATGCCAGCAAAATATATGTAGGAGTAGGCAACTAACTCTATGTCTAGTGAAATTATTTACGATTCAATATAATATGCAAGGGAAGAGGCTCCTAACTAAGGAGATCCTGGTTATCCTTCCCTACAGTATCATAGAGAAATCATTGATTACATAAAACTAGAAACTTGAAATGCAGACAAGAGAATGAACTTTAATTGTTGTTCAGATTCAAAGAGAGAGAAAGACTAACTTAGTCTCTTGATTGTCCTCTCATGTACTAATCCAAACTAAACTAAGATTCATCCATAAGCATAAGAAATGAAATAACTTGAAACTTAAAAGTAAAAGAATGAATTTCAATTATCATGCAAATCAAATAGAAAGAGAGAGCCTAACTTAGACCCTTGGTTATCCTCTCATATGCTGATAAGATTCCAATTTAAAACTCATTCATCAATCACAAACAAATCCTCAAACATCTAAGCAATTAAATGAAATAAGATCTAATATGAAATAACATGTTCCTTTGATCCTTCTAGAGTGAGCTCAATTCTCCTAAGAACAAAGTGACAAGCTATTCCATATACTACATTAAGGCAACCTATATCTAAAACTACATAATGGAAATATATGTACAACTTATATCTAAAAATACATAATGAAAATATATGTAAAATGAAGCTTTATTTTATTCCACCATAAGTTGGATACAATGCTCCAAGAGTCCTCCTTTTGGAATGGAGGAGGTACTCCTATTTATACAATGGGATGAGATAACAAACTCATAATGATGATCCACTAATCTCTCTTTAGTTCCATACATTTCTCAACCATCTAGATACATAACCCCCTTTTGTCCTTGATCTTCTCCATGAGGTTTATCTTCTCAAATTCGAATTTGATCCTTCAAGGCCACATAAAGGTGTCTTGGAAGCTTCCTTGGAACCTACACATGTCACAAAAGCAACCCACTTTCCATATATAAAGTAAAATATATTATTTTCTAATATTTAATCAAGAATTCCTCCTCTCAAAAATGCTTAAAAGTAAACAATATTTGGAAAGTATAAATGAGACCCATTAATGGTGAATAGTAGGGAAAATGCAGTGACAAGGTGGTGAATAGTGAGTCATAGGACACTTTGTTGAAGTACATAGAGGGTTTACACAGTTTCCTTAGGCATACTATCTTAATGTTTAATCCCAATAATCTAGATGATGTGTATGTGCAAGACACTCATCTTGAGGAAAGAGGGAAAAACACCCCAAAAGAAGGTAGTAAAAATCCATCTAAGAGTAAGGTAAAATAAAAGGCTTTCAAAGCGAAGGAAAAGAAAAATGTGTCTATCAAAAAAGGAGAAAAAACTACATGCAAACATTATTCCAAAGAGGGTCACTTAAGAAGTACTTAAAAGTGAAAATTGAGGCAGGGTCACTTAATTCCATAGTGAAATATGGACTTAAGAAGTGGCTACCATCAAATTAGAATATCTTAAGGAGACATTTGGAAGATATTGTTAAAAAAAACAGGGTTTGTTTGAATGGCTAGTTATGTCGTTTGGTTTGTGTAATACTCCTGCTACATTCATGCGTGTGATGAATGATGTTTTGAGGCCATTTCTTGATGAATTTTTCATATTCTACTTAGATGACATCTTAATTTTCAGTAAATGTCGCGATGAACATGTCATGCATGTAAGAAAAGTACTTGATGTCTTGAAAAAAGAACAGTTGTATCTTAATATGTCAAAGTGCAAGTTTGGAAAGACTTCTTTAGTTTACTTGGGTCATATTGTTGGAGGAGGTGAGCTAAAAATAGATCCCTCCAAGGTTGATGTCATTGTAAATTGGCCAAGGCCCAAGACAGTTACAGAGGTAAGAAGTTTTCTGGGAGCAGCCCAATATTGGAGGAAATTCATTGTTAATTTTTCTCTTATAGTCGCTCCTTTGCATGTGTTGACAAGAGTGAAAAAGGTTTTTAGTGGGGAGGTAAACAACAAAAGGCCTTTGATGCGTTGAAGGAGAAGATCGGTATAGCTCTTGTACTCGCACTTCCAGACTTGAGATAGTCATTTGAGATTTAGACATATGCTAGTGACTACACTATGGGTGCAATCCTCATGCATCATGGTAAGCCTATCTATTTTCATTCGGAAAATTTTAATGATGCAGTGATTAACTATCCTACATATGATAAGGAATTATATGCATTGGTGCAAAGTATGAAAAAATGGAAACACTACCTGATGAGTAAGGAAACAGTGATTCACACTGATCATCAACCATTGCAATACTTGCAATCTCAATCAAAGTTGCAGCAATCAAGGCACTTTCAATGGATGGGTTTCCTTCAACAATTCCACTTGGTAATCAAGTATAAGAAAGGTATCTGCAATAAAGTTGTTGATATTCTTTCTAGGCCGATTGTTAGTGCAACTAGTTTACTCAAGCATAATTTTGTTTTACATGAAATTTATATTGAGAAATATGCATTAGATAATGACTTTCAAGATGTTTATGCAAGCTTGAGTCAAGGTAACCAAGTAGAGGAATTGGATTATCATTTTCATGATAACTTGTTGTACCATCTTGGAAAGCTTTGTATTCCGCAAGTAGAAAGAGTTAACATCATAAGAGAGGCACATACTTCTCTTATTGTTGATCATTTTAGTGTAAGCAAGATGGTGGCACATCTACAAAGGTATTGTTATTGGCCTCGTATGCTTCAAAGTGTGTCTTGTTTTCTTAAAGGATGTTCATTATGTGAAATCAGTAAGCCTAGCAATAGGAAGTTAAGATTTTACACACCACTTCTAGTTCCTTCACGACCGTGGGAGAGTGTTTCTATGGATTTTGTAGGAGGTCTTCCATTGTCAAAAAGATGTCATGATTATTTGTATGCAGTTGTGGATAGGTTCAACAAAAATGTGTATTTTGATGCCATGTAAAAAGCAAGTTATAGTTGAACAAATTGCTCAGTTATTCTTTCAAATTGTTTGGGTGCATTTTGGATTGCCTACATCCATTGTTAGTGATCGAGATTCTCGCTTTGTGGAGAATTTTTTGTCAAACTTGTGGGGATTCATGGACACAAAACTGAAAAAGAGTTCATATTTTCATCCACAAATAGATGGTCAAACAAAAGTGGTGAACATAACAGTGATACATCTTCTTGGTGGATATTGCAGTAAACATCTTAAGTTGTGGGATGAACGTTTTCACTATATTCAGCATGCTTACAACCAAGTCAAGCACTCTTCAACTCAAACTTCGCCATTTGAGGCATGTTTTGGATACTTGCCTAAATCTCCTTTGGATTTTATTTTTGGCAAAGAGGTTGTTATTGAAGGTCATAGAAACATAGATAAAGCAAGAAAGATCATTAAACAAATCCAATTAGTACACTAAAAGGTTCAAGAACAACTTGAGAAAAGCCAAGGCAAGTACAAAGAAAGGCACGACAAGCATCATCAAGATCACAAGTTCCAAGTTGGTGATGAAGTTTGGCTTCACATTAACAAAGAGAGGCTCCAAGGAGAAGGTAAAAAGCTAAAACCAATTAAATATGGTACATTCAGAATTTTGGAAGAGATTGGTAACAATGCCTTCATTTTAGATTTGCCTTCATATATGCAAATTTATGTTGTTGTTAATGTTGAGAATTTAAGGTTGTATGAGCTTCCTTTGATTGAAGACCAAGGAGAGAATATCCAAATTCCGTCTATTGAAGAATTTTCTCCAGAATTCCTTGATGTGCTTTAGCAAGACACTATACTTGACAGAAGAACAAGGACATCAAAAAGGGGAAGTATCGATTATCTTCGAGTGGGGCTCAAGGGTATAATTCCTTCAAAAGCTAAATGGATAGAGGTTGGAAAGGTGAGGGAAATATACCCTCACATGTTGAGCAATTGAAATTGATCCTTTTGGGGTCCAAAAGGCTTCCAATGGGGAGGAGTGATTAGGTGCTCAAAATTAAGCTTAAACATCAAAGTGTTAGAATCTTGATAAACTTAACTTCAGATTGAAGAGCTCATCATTTTGATTCCAGCGATGTGAATGACACTCAAATCCGAGCTCGCATGCAGAAGTTAGAGAAAGTCAAAGTTTAGGTCTAACTTCCTCACATGGCAGGATTGGATGATGTGGTGGTTCCATCAGCGAATTGGGAGGTACCAAGTGGAAGGCTACCATTGGTCCCCCTATTTCACAAATCGCACATCGGTGAAGGGAGGTCTTACAGAATCGGCCCTCGGAAAGATCAGGGTTGCGATGCGATGATTGCATATTGCACATCGCAACAGGGAAGCGGGTCGGTGTTACAGAATTGGCCTTGACAGGTTTGGGTTGCGATGCAATATCGCAATTGAAAATCACAACACGGTGCAAATTCCTACATATACAGGACCCCGGTACTCCGCTGATTGCGAAAGGATCCCATATGCGATACATGTATAAGCTCCAGTTAGGAGTTCTGTTGGGTCCACTGAATTTGCCTAAAGGACATGAGACAACATGTAGATATAGCCACACTTAGCCTCACTTAGAGGCAAAAAATTCGATAAAAAGAATAAGTAGAAGTTGCAAGAAGAGCCAGACAAAAGAACGAAGATCAAGAGAAGGATAATGAAGGAAGGGATACTTCTGGAAGATCTGATTTGGGCATATATACTCCCACATGTGAAGAAAGGGCATCTTAAGGCATAGAGAAAATGTTGAGATTACGACTGCACTAAGGTGACTTTGATTCGGTATAGGATCTCACAGATGAAAGCCCAGGAGAAGTACTAGAGTTATCCTCCTTGAAGAGACTAATCAAGGAGCATAGACCATTCTAGGGTTTCTGAATTAGTGCTAACCTAAGAGACTGAGATTCTCTAGTGAAGCCAAGAAGAGAAGTGTGGAAGAATAGAGACCGAGATTATCTAGAAGAAGCCAAGGAAAGAGTAGAGGGTGAGATTATCGCAATTACATATCGCCCGCCTGGTTCACAATCCATAAGACCACAAGACTCCACCAATTGTGATTTGCGATGGATAGTCGGTGTCGATGAATTATGGCCTGTCATGTGGTAAAATTCTTGCTCAGTTAGTGGAGTTTTGGAGCGAAATTGTGAGTTCATGTCGGATGTGGAGCAATTTGTGGATAACAAGGGGAAGTCATAACTTCTTCAATTTTCCACCAAATTGATTACAAAAAGAGGCTAGATAGCCATTTTTTAGTATTTTTGACTGATGAGAGCAAGTTTCAGAAGCATTTGAGCATTGTAAACACATATTTTTATACTTTTGAGCATAATAAAGAGGCTCAAGCCATTCGAAGCTGGACCAAGGAGACATAGCCCAAGAGGGGTGAACTCCTTTATCATGTGCTTGTTGTAATGTGTTTTTGATGATGTTCTGTACATGTTTATGTTGTTGTTCAGTTTCTAATTTATGTTAAATTTCTCATAAAATTAACATAAAAAATCTTCATTTCACTTGCCAAAATTCATGAATCCTTAAGCATAATGAAAACATTTTGTTTATAATCTGAGGAAGATCTTAGCACTGCAAACTAATATTCTAAATCAGATCACTCGAGAATGATGATGTGGTTTCAGGTGAATGAGGATTGGAACGAGACCTCCCATTTATGGTCCTAGATCCTACTTTCATGGATCTCTCCCTTGAGATGTGGAACTCCTCCCTCTTTTCATGGATTCTCAACTCCCTCTCCTTCCCTATAAATGAATTTCCCACCATCCATGGATGGTTCGATGGTTGTTGGTTGGTTGCCATCCTAGTGCTAATTTGTGCCAAAATGTTGCCCATTTGCAAAGGAGAAAAGGTGTTTGAAGGCTAAGGCTTGGACTTGGAATCTCACTTGCAGGTGGCTTCCAACATCAAGGCTTCATTGGTTGTAATGCTCCCTTTTTCATCTATTAATAATACAATATATGTTTTCTTTCCATAAATGTGTCAATTATTGTCCATTTATCGTAATGCTCCTTGATTAGTTACATAATTTGTATTAGAAAATTTTATGCTTTGCATAGGTTTTGTTGTCTCCACTTGATCTTTCTTGCAGGAACTCATCTACAACAATGAAGAGGAGATCGTGAGCTTGGAAGCCAAAGAGTCAAGGTCGACAGCAACAATATTAGCATATGAGAGAGGTAGGAGATCTATCCTCCTATGCATTTTCTAATATGAATTAGGAAACATTGCATGTAATTGTCTTTTGTAGTTGCTAGATCCTCCCACAGTACTAGAGAGATCGTTTCTGTCAACAAAAAGGATTTCCTAGACAATAGGAGATTAATAATAACAATGTAATAAATCTTTCTACCCATAGACTAGATATTGAATCAAATCAACTAGGTGGTTTCTCAAGCTCCAACCTCACCTCCTCGGTTGAGAGGGATAATGATACAAGTCATTATTCCTCATTATTCCTCCCTATGCCAAAGTCAAATCCAATATGGTTATGTTAGAAGAGGTGTCCCAGTCTTTAGAGATGAGCTTCACTATACAACAAAAAAAGCTTGGCTTTCCTCACCCTTTGGTGCGCTTTTCTACAATGGTTAAAAGGTGACATCCAAAGGCTTTTTTATGCTCAAATTTCTTTCTTAACTTTAAACTGCCTTGAAATATTTCACTTGGCATGATGATCTCATGCATGCCAAGGACACTATTTTCGAGTTGTGAATGTGACAATAGTTTCCTTCCTACTTCTCTCTGGTAATGGCACTTATCATGTTTTAATAACAATAAACTAACATTGAAAAACTCAAAATATGTGGACTTTGAGCATTTACTCTTCTGTATTTTTCTATCCAACATATGTTGTAAGTGCCACTTGTGAAAATCTATAAAATTCAGGTTCTTTTTTACTAATCATGAAAGACCAAATGGCTTACCCAATTGGATTCAACCAAATGGATAAATATTGCATCTACAAATGACAAGAGAGATGAGAAATGCTTGCACCTAAAAGGGATGTTGTCCCTTCTCTACTACATATGAAATGTTTTGACATCGCACCCCCTTTAATGTTAGAAAACAAACTAATTGAAAACTATTCAGAAAACAACATCATTGTACAATTATTGTTGAAATAATTAATCAATTAACCATTTTCAAGTTTTAGACTATATAGGGCACATGAGGATTGAGGCTTTTAATCTAAGACTTTGAATAGGTAGAATCGAACATAGTGGATTCCATAACTTTATAGAGCCAACGTGCATCGTGACTTAAGTAGTCCTAAGTTCTTGAAATCGCTCTTTCGAAATGCCACTAAGTATTTTGACATGGTTACAAGGAATTGGTGCTCGACATCCATGTGTAATTCTTAATAGGTTAGTGTAGACATAACATAGCATACAAGCTCACTTAAATGCACACAAACACTCTCCATAATGATAATCAAACATCACCCTTATCAAAGTTTAGTTGTTCAGCATCCTATGAAAGTGTAGTTGTCCAATGCTAATTGCATACACATTTCATCTACTCCTAGTTAATGCTCACCCTAGATCAATGGAAGAAAACAAACACACACGCATAAAAGTTAATGTTCACTCTCCCATATATGATATGTGTACTTGAAACAACTACAAAATGTGAATGCTCTCTTCAACATGTAAAGTTTTATGGAGTTGTGCTCTTTTCACCTTTTTAAAATAAAAATAGAAAGCATTTAGATGATATGATTGTGACATATTTGTTATTCAATATATTAATTATTTCATTTTGTTAATCACTAAATATTGTTATTATTTGTTTCTATTTGTATTTCTAATTATGTAAATTTCAAAGTATGAAATTCATCTCAAACATATACATAACAATGATAATATAAAATGTGACATTATTGCTTACAACTTGGAACCAACCTATATTCATTTGACACTGGATCTATAATACACTGAGAAGGATCAAATCCCTCGAGATGCAAATCTTTCCTCAAGTTCTACACTCGAAAATAAAAATTACACTTCAAGAAATTTAATCTTTCTCAACACATATATTAGATACATCTAGACTAGTGAATATAAACAATGTATATTATTATATATAGATTAATATATTTATAATTTTATTATTAAATATAAATTTGAATAGATACATACATATACCTCAACATCACTAAGTTTTCCTAAAATCTAGGAGTACTCCACACTGCCCTCTTCATTCTCGGAATAATGAATACATCGTTCTCTACGAGTACTCATCTTCTTTCCATATATTTTGCATTCATGTTCCATTAAATTTAATTTCATGACAATGTCAAACCTCAACTAAGAAAAACTCAGAGAATTGTTTAATTGATATATATATATATAATATTATATTATATATATATATTCAAATCTGAAATTATAATTGTGCAATGAGACGTTAAGCTATTATTCACTGAATCTATATTTGCACCAACTCGAAAACATCCCTATACAAGCGTAGGCCCCATAGATAAAGTCCTTCTTGGGTTATCCAAGTTAAAGGTTATTAATTTGATAAATATAATTGTTGTAATTTGTAAACTATAAAATATTAGAGATATTTTTGGAAGATATTTAAATTTTAATGACATTAATAAAAAAAATAAATTTTTAAAAATTTTAATAGTAAATAACCTTTATATAAAATTGAGGTGAATATTTTATTAAAAAAAAAAAAGGAAGTTGGCACACATCCAAATATTAATACTTCAACTTTTCCCTAAACTAAACCTACACAACTAATTTGGTAGCTTAAAGAAAAATTATCTACCAACATCATTCCATATTTACAACATATGGAATATCAATAAATCTTTAACTAAAATTGTGATAAATAATAAATATTAATTCAGTCATATAAATTATGGTTGAAGAAAACTTATTAAATTTCCTGACCATCATTATATGAAAATTGCATCTTACTATCAAGCTAACTACATTGAGTACCTAGTCTTTATATGCAATGTACCTAGTCTTTATATGAAAATTGCAGGTTTGTCCGTAACTCACCTTTCCTATTTTGTTTGATTCTACAAAACCTCCGAAAGCTCAAAACGTAGATCTTTGAAAAGGTTAGAGTACAATCAATGGGGCCGGAAAGAGAACGCGAACAAAGACTGGCCACCTAATCCCCTACCCACAACAGACCTATTCACACACAACAAAACAAAACAAAACATGGCCAATCTATCATTTTACCGATCCCAGGTATCATTTTAAAAAAATAAATAAATAAAAATAAAAAATTAGGCTCGTTTTACTATAATGGGAAATGGATAAACAAATAAATATATAAATATTTA
>APFE031532093.1:16770-33640 GCA_000404065.3 Pinus taeda
TAATTTAAAATAAAGTTAGAATCTAGTATTTTTTGTAGCAACATGAAATATATATTTTTGATGCTTATCATGGATTAATGTCTATAAATATTTACAAACCATTTAATTTATATAGTTTTAGTATTAGAATATTTTACTTAAGATGAACACTAGAATAACACGTCATATTTTTTTTTAATATTGTGTGTCAACTCCATGTTACACGAGAAAAATGACATCTCTCTGTGTAAAAATATTTTATTTAAGTTAGATATTGAAATTTTTTATTTATGAACTATATTATTTATTTTTTTAATTCATAATATTTTTTTAATACCACATGTTAATTTCATATTAAGTATTATTAAAATTACACATCTTCCTTATACTTAAATATAAAAAGTACTTATAAATAAAATAAGAAATATTCTACTTTTAATGAATCTCACATAGATGGTCATTTACTTCTCCCAATGCATAGTGGCCACCATTCCCATGATCAACAACCTCATGGGAGTTCACAATCACCTACATAAGAGGGATAACATCAAGGGCATCAATGCCCATCATCTTACATGGAGAAGGTATTTGGAGATAGTTATGGTAGGGCATAATCATAACTACTCTGGTGCCCATTTGCATCACCAAGGGATGATGAAGATGGTCATGGTTTATGGGCAAGTCCACACTAAACTGTTTTGTTGGTACCATGGTTAAGTATTTTTTTTAGCATTTTATCTCTTGATTTTTTCAGAATGTAAGTATAATTTTCTCTAGGATATAGCTCATAGAGCACCCATGCAATTTCAGTATCCTGAACCTCTGTTATCCCCTTATTTTTATTTCACACTCCACATCTCTAACCTCAAATTCATGTTGACATTTCTAGGCTACTTTGTTTCACCTTCTGGGCTAGTTGACATTGTTTAGGTAGTCACTCACATGCACTCTCTTCCTCGTGCCCCCTCACCTTCTTCCCCATCTCTTATTTTATTAGAAACTATGTCTCTCTCTGTTTCTTCCCATGGAAATCATATAAGTTGAGGCTGAGGTGTCTCCTCACGCATGATAGCACGAGAGCACAAGCACATGCACAAGCCTCTATAGCTAATATTGGGAACATAACTCCAAGGCAATTGGTGAGAAAATTGAAATTCCTAAAAATGGAGCAAGAGTGGGAAGAAGAAAATGTAAGGTAGTGGATTCTAAAAGTGGGTAATACTAGATCAATGCAAACCCAATATATGCATATAGTATATTTCTACTAGTAAATCAAAACTATCATGATTAAAGTCCCCGTAGAAAGAACATAAGCCTCATATTGGATCACAAGGTGTTTACTATCGCCAAGAAAATAATAGATCTAGAATTCTCAGACAATGAGGAAGACCAAGTTTCTCCCTTCACCCCAACTACTATTGCCAAGAAAATAGTAGATCTAGAATTCTCGGACAATGAGGACCCAACAAAAATATTATTATTTTTACTTTTAAGACTAGGCTATACAATCTTCTCGATGGCTCAATTAGCTAAAGTTTTAGGGCTTTCAATGCTTTGTCTCATAACTTTTATTATCAAAGACTTTACTTTTGTGTTAGATTTAAATTCTTAATAAATATTAGTGGTTATAAATTATATTTTTTTTTAAAATAATACAAAAATTGATTAGCTTTACAGAATAGAAACATTTTTATTTTAATTATTAATAATGTATTTAAATAAAATTATTTTTAATTAATATTAAATTTTATTTATTTGATTGGTTTTGATTGATTGATCTGAACTTTGAAATTTATAGTTTACATGATACTTCATAATATAGTCATTATATTTTATTTATAATTAACAATAAATTTTATATATTTTTAATATGATTTATTGTTAATATATTTTTTCCCAATATTACATGTCTACTCTATATTGCATTTTATGTGAGACATGTCTTGAGAGCATTTTGATTCACAAGGTTTTGTCAACATGTTTTTGTCAATTGTGTTATCACATTTTTTTCAATTAAAGAAATGGTGTATGTAGCAACTCTCAGGTAAGCATAGTCTTACCAAGATTGGACTACAAACTTAGAAAAGCATAGTCTTACCCAAAATTGGATTACAAACCCTGTGAAAACCAAACCTCCCTACCTAACTATTGTACTACCCCTGATAATAATAAAACTACCTATTTTACCTTGAAATATTTGAATCAATTACACCCTACCAACAAACAAAACTGCATAGGTTACTTTATTGTTGGTGGGATATTTTTATTAATTGTTGTACACTGCAACAGATAACGCTTTTTATATATTTTAGCAATTTATTTATGTTATAATTTCTTAAAACAACAGCATCCAAGCAGATTTATGTTATTTATTAATGTTATAATTTATTTTCGTGGCAGGAAAACATGACTATCCGATTAGACAAACCTGTCCTCCAAAATCACGACATTCTTTTGCAGCACACCGACGACGCTTCCACGTCTACCAATGGGAGTTACGGTCTTCATTCGCTTTTAATCCTTAACAATTCTAAATAACATGTGCGATATTTCTATAGAAACATAATTTTATTAAACATTGCAAAACCGCGGAATATTTTTTAATAAAATATCAGGAGAAAATTTCATGAATGCAGTCGAATATTCAAGAGCATTATTATATTATAATTGATGTAGTACAAATTTTTGGTACGGTTAGAAGTATTGTTAGGAAATGTAAAATTAGGAGTGGTAATAATATAATATATATTAAAAATAAAAATAAAAATACATCAATATATTCTTAATTTGCAAAAACATATAAAAATTCAAATATTAATTCATCAACACTTCTCAATCATTGGTTCAATTCTTCACCTTTCATGTACCTTTCACAATATTAATATATAACATCATATCTTTACAATAAAGATAAGAAAACTAAATATATATTAATAGAATTAAAAAATTTAAAACAATAGAATTTAAACCAACATTATTTTAAATAAGTTGTATAATAAATTATAAATTTCTAAGTCAATATTTATTTTATACTAATTAAAAATTGAAAATCTAAATTAAAAGTTTTTTTAATAATATTTATATTTCATAATTTCAAATTTTTTTTAGTATTCCATCTTTTGTCCATTTAGTTTCGGCAATAATGATGGTTTTGGCTGTGGCCAACAATCTTCCTAAATTCTTTTATATCCATCTGTCATCCGCGTATATGAGGAGAATGAATAGCTTTCCAAAAGATCATGATTGGCCAGGCCCCTCATTTTCATTTGGATAGAAGGGATTTCCATAAACAGGGTGTTTCTCTTAGTTCCAGACCCATATCCAGATCTAAACCCAGCTGCATACCCTTCCCTTCACATAGTTCCATCAATTTAAAGAGCACCCAAGCTGGAAACGTTAAATACACCTAAATTTGCACTTATTCATTATAGTGAAACCTCCAAAACGTCAAGCTCCCAAAAAAACTCCAAAATACCCATTAAAACTGCCCAGGATTTTGAAGCGTTTCTAATCAGATCCCAAGCTCAAAGAGCGAGAGAACTTCGAGTACGTGCTCTCCAACACCTGGGAGCAGTAATGATTAGAGTCTTCCCCTCTAAGCACCGAGATAGCGAATAATCAAAAACCACTTACGAAGCAACTCGGAAAAAGCGAAAAAGTGCCTATAACCTGCAATGCAACGATCAAATTACTCGAAGCTACACGGAAAAACCAAAAAATTAACCCAAGTTCAAAATACACCAACACTCCGATTGCAATCATCGATTGCATAAGCAAATTGCTCGTCATAAAGTAATTTGCTTGTGAAATACAGTTAAAATTTTATAAAACCATCAAATTCTTTGTTGGAGCTGTAAATTTTACAAGTAAATCTGTTTGAAATTCTTCCTTTGTTGGAACTTTCAGTGAAGTGCATGAGAGTTCCAAGAAAGTGCTCTATCCGTTCGGAGTATATAGGAGTTGTCTATAATGCGACTTTTTGGAGATTCCGGTGACGGAATCCGGCAAAAGAAATGAGGTTAAATCTTGATTTTTAGCAGTTAAAATGGTTTTTTAACTGCATATTTGGATTCAGCGCCCTGAAAAACCCTTGGGAGCCATCTATTGTGCAGAAACTAGCTATCAAACTTGGGATTTCAATGAATTGCTGCCGGATTTTGACCGGAAAAATCTGCCGAAAAAGCTTTCAAAAAGTCGGGTTATAAACTACTGAGAGTATATATATATGATTCGTTTGTGACATAGAATTTAAAAAAACACATGGAAATCGTTTGGTAGCAGTTACATTTCTGCAGTCGTTGGAGTGTCAGACAGCAGGCAGCACACTTTTCTGTCGACTGCACGTGTCCTTCACAAAGACTTAACAACTTACCATATTCTGGGTCTCTTATCCTTCTCTGTTTGACTGCTTGAATCCATCATTGCTGTTTTTTAATATGATTTGAGACACCTTCCTCTGTCGCTCTCTATCGTGGCTATCTTCATCCATTTGCAGGCTACTTGGTGTCAACCAGTTGTTTGGAACGATGATATTTGATGGAGATTCATGTGTGAATAAGTAGCATCCTTCAAAGTTCAAAAAGCGGTGTTGTAGGTGGTTGGTCATCTCTGAAAATAGTAACTTTTTATCCGTGCAATATGATGTTGCCATGTCCTGGTTTTTCACGTGTTTAAATGAAGATGATCAAAAATTAATCTTAAGAAAATAAAACAATTTCGAATCATTTCGAGGTAGATAATAAATATTATAAAATTGCAAAAGATGGTTTACATTTTTAACCATTCATCAATGTTGTCATTTCCAACGTCTAAGTGTTCAATTTGTATTGTAATTTTTCGTATAATAGGACGATAAATGACAATCTTGAACAATGTTCATGATACATTACCATGATGTAATTATTAATTACATTAAATCTATTTACATAATTTTATAATTATATTGGTGCATGTATCATTTTAAGTTGTTCAATAAAAGTTTTTTAAAAGAAGTTTGGTTAGGTTATCTCGTTTAATTTCAATTTTATTTATTTCGTTTTTATAATAATATTTTGAAGCTTTGTAATCATCATGATGTCATTGTTTTTTATCTTTTGTAAAATACTAAAATAATGGGTTGTTGGTTATGAGTGTTGTAACACATCTCTTTTTAATCATTGCCTCAACCAAGGTTAAAATCAGGTAGTCATTGTGTTGACCCAATTTTCTGGCAGTTATGGAAATGAGATCTAAAATTTTTACTATTTTTCAACTTCTCCAAAATCTAAAATGGATGCCATTGTTGCATTCGTCTCATCAAGACATTTCCAATAATATAATCTTAGCGCGATCTAGCTTACAAATTAGAAGATGTAACTATCCAGAGGTAGTTCAATTTCAACCTTGCCACATCACCATCGATCCTACATGGCACCTTGCGCGTCAACTACGCCATCATGGGTAAGTCCACGTGGACAGATACACTCCTCTAAATAATTGGAGGTTCGCCTATTCCTAACTCCGCAAAAATTGAATCTTGACAAAAGGGCCCAACCCCTAACCCCCAACCTCTCTCCGGGACCATGCTTTGGCTCGCCATTAGTTCGACCCCAACCTAGGTGTTTGGATCGACTCTCGACTAGCAGGCCCACCCATCTTTCATCTGACGACCCACATTAAATCATTTGATCAATGGTGGGAGTTAAATGTGCCACCCCCCTCCCTTGCTAACATCACAAAGGAGGGGGGGGGGAAGGAGACCAACAATTGTCCCCACCATGATACAGAGGAGGAGGTGTCACATTGGATCCCCGTCATTCATCGATGAGATCAATCCATTTTTTATCGCTCACAATCGTTATGCCTCGGCACCAGTCATGTGTGCCATGTAATTTACACCTTCAATAACACACTCTGTGAGGGATAAGCTACGCCCTCCGAAGACTCTGTCGTTCAACACTTTGCAACCATAGTGCTTGTCCGTCTAGCGGGCTTTGGCAGTTAACCATGGACCCTACCTCCCAATCACATGATCACCATACAATCGAGGGTAATGCTCCAATGGGCTATCCTCTTGTCCATGTGTGAGACTATTTTCACAGTGGACAACGAAATAAGTCCTGGCCTCCATTGCGAGTTCAATTTATAAGAAGCTTGTATGTAGCTAAATCCTCGCGAGCAAGATCTATATCCACTAGAATATACAATCGTATGTTGGGTGGTTTCAAATGCATATACTTGTATTTCAAGTTTGTTAAGGTTCACGAGGTTGTAGGATGCTCTCAATGTTAATTATTATTCAATGGCCAAATTTACCCTTACAATATTGGGTACTTTTGAACAAGGTCGGTAATACATATCTATATGAATGTAACCATGGTTAATAAATTAGGCATTAAGCCCAAAATATCAATAGCTCAGAGGTCTACAGGGCTCTTAGGTTGATAATTATTAGCAAAATTCAAGCCCATCTTAACTCAGAGATATATTGGTCTCTCAGGCTAATAATAAACATATAACAACTCATGAAAGCAAATAGGAAAAACATACGATGCCTAAAATTCCTATAGGAAATCAATATTCCCTAAGTAGACATGAAACCTCATTCCCGATTCGATTCACAAGCATAATCCACACATTTGAGCATTAGATTAACATCGTTACAAGCTTGTAGCCAACACAGTGAACACATTTTAGACATTTAATTACAAGAACTTGAGTATCACTTATCTTATAAATTGGAATGGTATGGCAACTGAGATCGGGACTGCAACTCTC
The DNA here is from genome assembly GCA_000404065.3 of Pinus taeda. Lineage (NCBI taxonomy): Eukaryota > Viridiplantae > Streptophyta > Pinopsida > Pinales > Pinaceae > Pinus > Pinus taeda. The sequence goes on from APFE031532093.1 coordinate 23,506, forward strand.
CACCCAACCATATATAATCTCAAGCCAATACTTTCTTGTAGTTTTCACCCCCAAACTAGATTCAAAGGCTTGATGTGGAGTGATTTTGAGGACTTTTAACCAAAAAAACAACTAAAATAGGATGTTATAAGGCCACACTACCTTCATCCACTAGCGACACACATTATAATTCAAACATTTCAGACATAATCACATTTATGCCAAGATGCCATAGTGCAGAGAACTTCAGCTCACTTTCAGGAGAAGAGAGCCCACAATAAGGAAGGTTCTTCAGTGGTTAAGTTATTGATGGCTAAAGAAATCGCTCTCCATGTGGTTCTTTAGTTAGTCAAGCACCAATGCTTCAACCCTAAGGAAACTCTTAGTGGTTCTTCAACCCTCATAAGTGTTGGGCATGGAATCCCCCCAAGGCATGTTTTGGGGCTCAAAGCCCAAGTTTTCACCTGATATTGTTGTAAAGACTCCACGAATTATGGGCGCAGAGCGCAAAATGTATGAGTGAGGCTCTAAGTGTAAAAGATAACTAATGGAGGATAGCGAAGTAGAAGCAAAGAGTAAGAGTCTAAGTGTCCAAGGCTATCTTTGGGTAGTAGAGTAGGAGAAGGCTTTGCAGTTGAGTGCGCAGAGACCTAGTAGTCTGTAACCTAGGAAGAAATAATAAAGAAGTTTTATCATAATGTTTTGTATCTATTCTTAGGTAATTGCATGTTTGATATAATTTTCGAATATACTGTTTATTTACTGCACACACCTGTATGAATGATTTATATTGCTAAGTGTAACTTAACGCATACAAGTAGGCTAAGTTAATCAATTGACAGCAGAATACTAGTAAGGGCTTGGGTAATAACAACATTCAGCCCCCATGTAGGGCTGCGCAAAGGCAGCATCTCAGGCTGCGAGGTACAGGAAAGTGCACATATCAACGTACACGCAGGGTCAAACTACAGACCACTTGAACTCATCAAACATCTCCACGGTGTGGAAACCTGGTTCTAGCACCCTCCCATACTACTTCGGGTGAGACCTCATTCTGTGCTCTGCGGACTGTTGCCAAAAGGGCCATTTGATCTGGATCAGTCCCCAAAAAGCCAACAAATGGTTTCGTTGTCGGGACTGGGATTTGCATAAGAGATGTTTGATGGCGTGTCACTGGAATCCGATAAACGAAGAAATTAAAGAGTGGTTGGACAGAAAGATTCACGAGTTCGTGGCACAAGAAAACAGGGATCTGCGAGTATTGAAGGAAGAGTGGTTATAGTGCTACTTATATATGAAAATCCATGAAATTGTATTTGCATCCTTCCCCTCTGAGTTGTACGAGTGGATCACGAAGCTAGTAGACAATTAGGGAAGGTGTAGGCTCGACAAATCTATTGTGTGGACTCTAGAGTTGGTGCGCAGACTGGAAGCATCAGAAGATAAGATCATGCACACTGTGGACCATTGGCTGGATCGAATTATAGGAGGGTTTATCACCAAGTTCGCGGTATATACTTCAATCAACTATAGCGAGGCGGAATGACGCTTCCTCAAAGGATCACGAGGTAAGTACGTTAAATCTTTGAACACTTGGATTAATATGCTACTGTGTGAAAAGCGGGTTATGCGAATAAATTGACGTTTGGGGCTACATGAAGTGGGAGGATCTATAGAAACGAAGGTAGCACAGAGATAGAAACTAGCCCCTTGATTTCGCCTCAATGAGAAAGCAAGGAAGAGCTCGCAAAAGTTTCACCAAGAAGTGCAATCAGTCTGATAAGGAAGTGAATACCGCGCATACCACCCCCACCTACACCACCACCAGTTTCACCATCTTCACCCCCATCTCCACCCACACCACCTCCGCCACCACCACAGTTCAATATGGCGATCATGATAAAATTGACGGTGTTCAAAGGAGTAGGGAACGAAGATCCTGACCAATTTTGGTTCGTGGTAAAGGTTGTATGGGAAGCGCAAGGAGTCACAGATGACAACATAAATAAGGCAATGCTAGTAAGTGCATTGCAAGATCACGTATTGACGTGGTACATTAAGCATTTCAATGACAATCCAAATGCAGGGATTGCGGATATCCAAGTTATGCTAAACAAGGAATTTAGCAAGCCAAAATCAAAGACATAGTCGATTATCGGGTTTAAGGAAATCGTGATGCTTCCAAGCGAGACCCCCTGGGAGCTGGATCAGAGACAGAAGGGTATGATTCGAGAAGCCAACATGACCTTGACAAATGGGCAGCACCGCGCATGGTTTGTAGCATCACTAACACTGAATCTAAGGACTGCATTGTCATAGCAGAAGCTATCCACTCAAGCCAAAGCTTTGGAGATCGCAATGAGACTGCACGAGACCCCGATACACGATCCTAACCTGGGAGTCCAACAGATCTACGCACAATTGAAAAACTTGTGTCTTGACATAAAAAGTTTGAAGCAAGACAGGACAACTCGCCCAGAGGCGGGCGAGGAGGTATGGTGCATAAAGTGCAAAGTCCAGGGACATGACAAGGACCATTGTCCAGTCTTCACGAACTACCTGGCGAGAGGAGGATCAGTGCCATTGAGACCAAAGGCACAAGCAGGACTGAGCACGGTACCTGCATTATGGTGCGCGATTTTTTAGATAGGATGGAAGCATGCTACAGATAACTGCCATTTATTGCAGAAGTATATGCAGATATCCCAAAAATTGTTCTATAATATCTGCAAGTCAGTAGGCCATGATGAGCGTACCTATAGAAGCTATGAACTGATGATGGATCGGACTCCTACCTACAGAGTTCAGATCGATCAAAATGCAAGAATGGCACGCACTAGATTTTAGGGGCACAGATGCGGTCGAGGTAGAATGGGACCCGGAAGGGGACGCAGACAACTGATTTGTTACAATTGCGGAGGGCCACAGAATTATGCCCGTGATTGTACAAATCTGATGAGAGAATCATGTTTATATTGTACCTAGTTTGATCATGAGACGGAGGACTGCCCCACACTAATAGTGAGGTTGCACGATAAAGGAACACTCCAACCTCCATCGACTCAAAACCTGTAAATGATGAGGTCTGAGCCACGCGAAGAGGACCCGAATGTAAATATCGTGCTCCAAAGTGGTATTATAGCAGGAGATGACCAAGGTAAGCAGCCAGAAGAGAGTGCATGGGTTCGCAAGGCTCCAACAAAGGAACTAGAGTTCGATTTGGAGCACGCGAAGGATACATTCATGGAAGCTAAGAAGAACTTCACGGAGGCCTCCACTTTAGGTAGTAAAGACAAACTAGAACCGGAGATGGACCCATCAATTCTTACTACCTTTCTGGGGACATGCATGAAGTTTTTGCGTGACAGCAAAGCGTTGAAGGGGTTGTAAGAACTCATCACTAGATGTGTTGGACTAGGAGAACCGCGCGTAGTTCAGAAGCTCGGAAAGCACACAATATGAACAGGAAGGGAGATTAGATTGACTACGCAAATCGGGGAATATGAAATGGATCAAGTGATTTTGGATCTAGGATCAAACGCGAACATCTTGCTAAAGCAGGCATGGGAGCGCATGGGCAGGCCTGCATTGCAATGGTCTCCTATTCAACTATGAATGGCAAACCAACAAAAGATTCTACCAGTGGGAAGATTGCAAGGAATAACAATAGATATTGAAGGTGCGAGTGCGCTTGCAGATTTTGAAGTGATAGATATTGTTGATGAAAACAATCCCTATCCCACACTCCAGGGAATAGATTGGGCCACTGACATGAATGGAGTGATAAATCTAAAGAAGCGTAAGATGATTTTTGAGAAAAAGTCACTGCGCGTAGTGCTACCTTTAGACCCTGCAAAAGGATCGTGCTACACAAAGCCAGTGCATGACGATGAGAGCGATGGCTATCTAGACTATATCTACAAGATAACCGCGCGAGAGCAGGACTAGGTGAATCCAACAACGGATGACAGGATTTCGTGGGAGCGTGGAAGCTCCTGCACATTAGATTCAGATGAGGAAATAGAACGATGGTAGAACCAGTTACACGAGGTAACCACACTCAACTGCAACATGATGATAAGGTCACTGCGTTGTGTGACAACAGAGGTAAGAGATTTTCCTATGTATGATGGGTTGAGCAAGGTGGATGATTTCCTAAAAAAATTTGAAAGCGAAGTACCCAAACAATAATATTTCGACGCTCTGAAATGGGCACTGCGCACTACGCGTGCAATATGGTGGGGTACGCATCAAGGAAGTTTTGAGGACTAGCGCGAACACAGAAGGATGATGCTCAGGCGATTTGGAAAACCTCAGCTACAGATGAAAGCCAGGTATGATGGATGAAATAGCCTACGCACCGACTCTCCAGATGGGTACAGGTGTAGGTACGCAACCTACACGAATGCACACCGTCCTCGTGATAGGAAACAGGACCACAAAGTAGAAGCGAGCAAGGCGACTGTATGAATGACGAAGTATGATAAAACCAAGCGCGCCGAAGATTATCCCATGGAAGCCTTTGAAAAAGTATATGAAGTATTGAACACGGTCCACCATGTGAGACGCACTGACTGGGACTTGCGCGTAGCAGCGGTTCTATGGGCTTATAGGACCATGTGCAAAACTCTGACCACGCAGGCACTTCTGATGCTGAAGTATGAAGCAGATGTTGTAATCCATATGGAGTAGGCAAAGCCTAGTCCGCACATGACAGAACCCGTAGATACGATGGTTCGCAAAGCCCCAAAAGAAGGAATCACGCAGTTGCAAGAGACAATGCACATGAGACTTAAGGAATAAATCCTACAGGGAAACCTTAGACTCTGCAAACTTGAAAAAGAAAGGGTACGATTAAGAGATAAAAGTGCTTTGATGGACACAAAGGTGAAGAAGCTGGAGGATGAGATAAAGGAAGAGTTTCTCACCAAAAAGACTAGAATGGAAAGACAAGGTACGTACAATAACACTGACAAGTTTGAGAACTATCGCTGTGAATTGGTTAGTCTAATGCCTTGGCTTGGACCACATATCATCAAGTGTAGTGCCCAAGGTAGCGTGCTGCAAATGGTGAAGTGCGCGATGCCGACCACAACAAAAGAAGGTGGGGATTCTCCGAGAACCGTGATGGAGGACAGGATGGATCCCCACACGGGTGGTGCGACCACCTGACTAGCCAATGGAAGGACAGTCTTAGCACTCCACGCAGTTGGAAGGGAGCGCGAGACTATAAACTATCTTGCCTGGTAGTTGCACGATATTAGAGATGTGTGTAGAAGCAGAGGGTCACAAGGTCCGCAACCACACACGGGGGACTGCGCTGCCACGCGAATTGGCCAGAAAGTGACCGTTGAAGTCACTGTTCACAATGGGATGATCGACTTGAGGCCAAATGGAGTGAGTGGTGGACATTTAAGATGCGATTTATGGGCAAGATTTGGGAAAATTTGCCGCCAAGAAAGCATTAATGAACTGGAATTGGGGGAAACGATCGAATTCGAATTTAAAAAGTGCTATAAAACACAAAGGGCTGCCCAGCAAACAACACTTGGTCATTTGATAATTGAGTGATTGAGCAGAGCCCTTAGCATTATGAGTCAAGCATTGATTGAGCCCATGAATTCACGAGTGACAGATTACAGCCCATATACAATGACAACAACTAAGGATGGACTAGGAATAGAAGAGGTAACCATCGGTGAGGCCGCATAGACCCCAACTATGGAGGATGTTCTAGAAGGTGTCAGGGTTGTGGCAGAGATCCCCAAATCACTGCATACACCAAGACCCAAGAAGGATAAGCAAGCAATGGCTCTCGTACGTGTGTCCCCGAGGAACCCGCTGTGCAGCAAATTATCAATGGAAGAGAAGGGGAAAGCTGTCATAATAGAAACAGATGAGGAGGAAGAATATTATCAGGCCTTTATCATCATAGAGGAAGAAGACGAAGGCATGGAGGAGGATATTCAACCTACACACTCTGCAACAAAACTTCTCACATGTGTCCCTCTGCAAAAAGGGAAGGCTAAAGTGCCCAAGGACTTGGACGAAACCAAGAGTTCACTCCAGACCCCGCTCCTCCCATACATCATTGTGTTTGAAGGCAGGCACCTGGGTCGCGTGCCAACCATGAAGTTTGAAGATTGGGACCTCGCTGACCCCGAGAATTTTCCTCACCTGGAGACCGGGAACCTCATGAAGCAGAAAATGGTGAGGGTGGTGACAACGTTAGAGCCGCGGAAGTGGCTGCGTGGAGTGGAAAATACCGGGCTACTGAACCTACTCTGGGTGCCACATTTCCACCGCACCCCAATATCCATTTTCGTCATCACGCAGCTGCTCTGCCTGGTGCATGATGAGTATCTATGGCTAGAGGAGCCCATCCCCATACGGCAGACCTAATTCATCACATTTACCAACTACCATACAAAAGAAAGGACCCCACAACCATATCGGAAGGGAAGGGTAGTGACTTGGCCCTAGCAAAGGACATGAAGATGAAATACAAGCTGGAGAAGAAGAAGACGGGCTACGCCATCTCCAGCATCAAGGACAAAGCGATACGCACAACAACCCAAATCTTGGCTGGCAAATTCATACGAAAGTGCTCAGCAAACAAGGTACCTACACCAATGATCACACTGGCTGAGCAGTGTGCGGAGGGGGTCCAATTTAACTAGGTTGAATTCCTCTGTATAAAATTCCTGAAGAATTTCCATGAAGCCCGGCAGTAGGGTAAAACCTTCCACTATGCGTGGTTGTTGATATCCATAGTGCTCGTAGCGAGGGAACTTCCGAAGGATAGTCAATTCCCCACAATTGACAGAGATTTACCAGAGGCCACGAAGTATGCTTCGCTCTCAGCCACAAAGGATGCCAAGAGGATACGTGATAGCAAGATCTTCTGGGTGCTCATGGAGATGAACATCCAAATGTGGATCAACTAAAAGCCGCGCTTGTCACCCACGGTGTACAGCAATCTGCAAAGTTTTGCAGAATTCAAGGCAGACATGCACGACATCTTTATCATGGCACGAAAGGATCCGACAAAGAATTGGACAAAGCTACCTTTTGTAGCCACTGAAGACACCATTTTCACTGTCTTGGAGGCATGACCTCTAGAATGGCACACCCTTGATCTTGTAGAACTCGAGAGGGCGGCAGCACAGAAGAAGAAGGACGATGCCAAGTTGTGTGTCACATAGTTGGCCGAGAAAAGGCGGAAGCAAAACAATAGTAGCTGAGGTACGGGCAGTGCGGGAAGCAATGCAAAATGTCGCCGAGCATAAAAAGGCTGCAAAAGTAGCCGCAACAGCACAGGAAGCAACCACAAAGGTGGGCATGGTTTAAACAACGCCCTCGCATGGGCAAGAGGCAAAGGAAGTAGAAACAGCAGAAGGAAGAACAGACCCAAGGACCGTGTCTACACACGACAGAGCGAACGGGACCAAGGAAGAAGGTCAAGGAATTGAAATTGGAAATTGACCCAATCACCCTAACCGCGGGTGATCTCCATGACATCTGCGCGACAGTGCGCAATGTCACCAATTAGGCTCTTCATGATTTTATGCAGGGGCACCAGACTATGTTGGGGGGCCTCAAGGTGTAGTTGCAAGAGTTACAGGTGCGTCCCCCTCAAGTGGGTACCCTTTCAACCCACCTCGCAGCAGGATCCTCGGTAGAAGAGCAGATGTTGTCCGCATGGATGGCAAACACAACAGTGTTGTTGGAAGGGGCCCTAGTGACATCGAATGAGGTCGATAGATTTTTGGTTAGCATGATGAAAGGCCTTAGCCTTAATCTGGCTTCCCTTCCATGTGAGACATTATATCTGTTACAAGATAGGATAATGGCAGAGCTGCACACTAAGGAGAGCCGCGCGATCCAATTCCTCAGTGAGTAAAAGATAAACACAGAGCAACTCAGCTTGCAGCGTGACGAATTGGTGTCGCAAAATAAGTAGTTGGTGCAGGTGGTAGGCAATGCTTGCCACAGTGTCCCGGAGCTGGCCATCCTAACAAATCTACCAATGAAGGTGCAGATCCAAAAGCTAGCCGCAAGAGTCCGTGAGGCCTAGAAAGAAATGACAAAGGTTCAACTGGAGCTGAATCTTCAGATCGCCAAGCAGCGGTTAAAGGTGCAACCATCCACTCCCTCGGAAGTCAAAGAACAACACGCTAGCGCTATCACAGCGGGATTGGAGGAAATCGTAGGTGCAGTGCGAGACTGTACCATCATGTTGGAACAAGCACTTGAGGTCCTCACAACTTCGCAGGAGGACCCCAACATCCAGCGCTTGGAGACAGAAGCATGAGAACTCCAACAGCAATACGACAGTGTCTGAGGAACTACACAGGCAGTAGTCCTCACCCAGAGGCTTGCAAGGATGCAGCAAGCCAAAGCACTGAAGGAGCAGGTGGATGCAACGTGACACAAGGAGGCAGTTAACAAAGCATGCATTCAACCTTGGATCAATGAGGCCTTCACTATCATGGAAAACATCGAAGGAAAGCTCGTGCACATACAGGGGATGCACACATTAATGCAGAGAAGCACACCAGACACAAAGGTCTTAGAACAGCGGATCCAGCAGATCTAGCAAGCAGCAACTCAATGCATTGCGGACCTCAGTACAGTTCGAGAATAGTTGGAGGGACTTTGTGCAAAGATTTTTGCGCCGACTGAGTGACTTGAGGGTGAGTCATGATGTTTGTGTTGGGGGCCTATTGGGCATGGAATCCCCCAAAGCATGTTTTTGGGCTCAAAGCCCAAGTTTTGACCTGATATTGTTGTAAAGACTTCACGAATTGTGGGCACAGAATGTTAAACGTATGATAGAGTCACAGGGTTGTCCGCCCTAGTCTTGTAATGTAATGTCGGCCTACCTATGGTCCACAGACCATGGGATTGTACACATAGAGCAAGGCTCTAAGTGTAAAAGATAACTAATGGAGGATAGCGAAGTAGAAACAAAGAGTAAGAGTCTAAGTGTCTAAGGGTGTCTTTGGGTCGTAGAGTAGGAGAAGGCTCTGCAGCTAAGTGCACAGAGGCCTAGCAGTCCGCAGCTGAGTGCACAGACCCCTGAAGATGAGTGCGCAGGGTGGAGTCGAGTCTGTAACCGAGGAAGAAATAATAAAGAAGTTTTATCATAATTTTGTGTATCTTTTCTGGATAATTGCATGTTTAATATAATTTGCAAATATATTGTTTATTTACTACGCACACCTGTATGAATGATTTATATTGCTAAGTGTAACTTAACGCATATAAGTAGGCTAAGTTAATCAACTAACAATGGCATACTAGTAAGAACTTGGGTAATAACAACATTCGGCCCCCGAGTAGCGTTGCACGAAGGTAGCATCTCAGATTGCGAGGTACGGGAAAGTGCGCATAGTGACATACGCACAGGGTCAAACCGCGAACCACTTGAACTTATCAAACATCTCTAGGGTGCGGATGTAGGTTTTAACCCTATACAGAAATTACCTGCATACCAATTCTAAAACAAAGAAAATAAACAATGCGAGAGCATAACACATAAAACACATATGCACAGAGATTTCCCCTGGATCCCAAAACCGGGACTACCAGCTTGATTTTTTATTATGTTCCTTTCAATGTTACAATACATATTTATACATGCCGAAGCATCCAATACCATGGACCGAAAACCATCGCGTCCAAAACCATGGACCAGAAACCATAGGTAGGTTCACCCAACCTAATATAGGGTCCAAAAAAAAATTTCCCGGGGCGCTGCCCCAGACCCCATAAAGGGGGGCTACCCGCCCCTAGACAGGGGGGTTGTCGCCCCCCGCTGTGCAATGAAGGGGGGGCTCCGCCCACCCTCTAACCCCCCAGTTCACTACGTAGGTTAGTCGTGGAAAGAATATAACACAAACCAACAATCTCCCACTTGTTGTTTTCTTTCCACAGGGGGCCACAGAAGAGCTTAGTCATTTTTCCAACCTTGAAACGCCCATTGTTTCTATACACCAAGAGAACTTCTTAGAGATCACAGATTTTGCCAATGCATCTACAGTATTCTTCAAAGTGTCCACCTTTACCAGCAACACCTTTTTGTCTTCTATCATATCCCTCACAAAGTGATACTGAACATCAATGTGCTTTGTCTTTGAATGATAAGCAGGGT